>OZ021726.1:7387407-7462407 GCA_963978545.1 Linyphia triangularis
CATTCGTGTATAAAACCCAGTTTTAGGCGCTTCGCTCGCAAGAAGGTTCATCGCTACGCAAAATCGAGCTCACTTCGCTGAAAAGTTCATGGACACATAAACACAGGCTTGTTTCACTCGTTAAAAAGTTCATTGCTATTCTAGCATAGGCTCGCTTCGCTCGCTGAAAGGTTCATTGCTACGTAAGCATAAGCCTGCTTCACTCACTAAAATCTAATTGCTACGTAAAGCCTTAATATTGGAAGCCTCTCCCTTGTCAAGAAAAAGAAAATCCCCGTTAATACAATAATACAACGCCCCTTTAAGACTATTTTAACACGTGTTTCTGGAAAACAAAATTAGAGGCTAAAACTATACTTATGTTGAAAGTTTCTGAGATCTAGGTCTATTTGAAGTCACTTTTTGTGAAAAAAATTAATTAAAAAACAAATTAAAATTTTAGCATTCTTTTTGTCAGTCCAATTATAAAGCCAAAACTACTTGTGTTGAAAATTTCAGAAATGTAGCCCAATTACAAATCATTTTGTAAAATATTTGTTAATTAATTAAAAAAAAAAAATCTGTTTTTTAAAAATCCAATTAGAAGGCCACAACTATTTATGTTGAAAATTTCAAAGCCGTAGCCCTATTTGAAATCGTTTTGTAATATATAAATTAATTAATTAAAAAAATTAATTTAAAAATAACAAAATAAAAATTTAAAATTCTGTTTTTTAAAAGTCCAATTAAAAGGTCAAAACTACTTATGTTGAAAATTTCAGATTTGCAGCCCTATTATATTTCGTTTTGTAACATATTTATTAATTAATTTAAAAAATTGATTAGAAAAGAACTAATTAAAATTTTAACGTTATGTTTGTGTGATGTATACAATTAGAAGTCCAAAACTACTTATGTTGAAAATTTCAGAACTGTAGCCCTATTAGTAGTCGTTTTGTAAAATGTTTATTAATTAATAAAAAAAATTAATTAAAAAAGAACTAATTAAAATTTTAACATTCTGTTTGTGATGTATAAAATTAAAAGGCCAAAACTACTTATGCTGAAAATTTCAGAGCTCTACTCCAATTTTAAGTAGGTTTCTATAGATCCACAGAGGCACAGACAGACAGACACACAGCTTGTTTTATTATTATAGATACGAAATTATAAAATTTATCTCGGGGGAGGGGGGGGGGGCACTTGTCTCCAACTCTTGGGCATCCCCCCCCCACTTTTTTATTCTCACTTCTACCTCTGGACTTAGGAGATAGCGAATAACTGCTGAAAGTTAAATTTTTATTTGAAAATTTCAGTGTACTATATTCATTAATTATATATAAATATATCCTCAAAATTTCAAAACATTCCATTCTGTAGTTTTCTTTAAAAAAAATTCCCAAAAATCACCTTTTTTTTTAGGTGGTCACACTAGGTGTGCCCCTTAAAACATTTTTATGGGTTATTTTATTCAGGGGTCATTTGAAACTCAGCCAAAAATCCAGGTGCCAATACGTACGTTGATACAAATGAAAACAATGCTATGATAGAATTTTTCTCTAAACCTATTAAAAATTTGCACATTAACAACAAAAGGTTTGAAAACATACAGCATGTCTGTAAAAATTTCATGCTTGTGAATCAGACGTTGTTTGCCGAACTTCATATCGAAAAACAGTTCAAAACTAAACAAACTCGAAACAAACATAATAGACTGAGAGGCGACTGCAAAATTAGGTACCTCATCAAATATCATTCTGAATTTTTGATAGAATATGAAGAAAAGTTACTAATCCACTGGTCTGCCGTGGCAAAAATTGCCGAAACTAGTCAAAAATCGACTTTGAATGAGTTGAACTAAATCCAATTGCCAAATGCGCCATAACTTGCCAAATAATGAGCATTTTTTTTTTTTTTTAATTTGGTAACCCTCACTCTTTAATTTTCAATTAAGAAGGTTGCAGACGATTCGGATGTGTGGCTATAGCTTACTTGCATTATTCACAAATGAGCCAAATTGGCAATAAACATTACGTCACTGATGACGTAACTGATGTCGCCAATTTGGCTTACTTTTAAAAAAAATCAAAAATAGACTTTGAATGAGTTGAACTAAATACGATTGCCAAATAGATCATAAATTGCCAAAAAGTGGACACATTTTTTCGTCTGGTAACCCACAGCACTTATATATCAATGAGGAAGGGCGCAGACGATTTCTGATCTCTGGCTGGGAAAACTTGTATATTTTAAAAGTAAGCCGAATTGGAGACATCAGTTACGTCATAAGTGACGTAATATTTTTTTGCTAACTTTATTGGATGCAAGTAGACTGTCGCCAGATATCTGAATCGTCTGCAACCTTCTTAACTGAAAATTAAAGAGCGATGGGTTATCACATAAAAAAGAATGCTCATTATTTGGCAAGTTATGGCATATTTGACAATAGGATTTAATTGTACCTGTTCAAGGTCGATTTTCGTCTAGTTTCGGCCATTTTCGCCACGGCAGACCTGTAGATTCGTAATCTACTTACTTTTCTCCACATTCTATAAAAAATTCAGAATGTTGTTCGAACTTGAAGTCGCCTCTCGGACTATAAGCAACCTTGTGTTAAGATTCCCTACTGTTTGAGAACCAATGAGGTGAGGCGTAAAATTTGCCTGAATTTCAACCATAGACTTATTATTATCAATTGACTGCGCGTTCCCACTTCAATTATACAACGAGAATGAAACCAAAATGAATCACATGAGTAGGGACTTTTTGGCAGGTTTCTCCTCACTCAGGCGATAAACAAAAACATATTTATGAGTGTACTGTAAAAACCGTAACTAAATAGAAAATTTAAAAAATAGCACTTACTTGTGAAAGGAGCCTCCTTTCTGGAATTTTTCTTTGCAACCAAATGCAGAACAATATTTCACCATTTTTTCTTGTATTCACGTACTTTCCGTCAGACGCATTTCGGCGTTTTCCATTGGAATGAGTGGTTTATCTTCTTCGTTCTCCTTCGTCTATCAGTCACGTGGTTTTTAATTTGGTTACCCGAGGTTACTCTAAACATGCGGTCTAGCAACCAACAATTTAACATACAAGACAACTAGGTCGTAAAATTAATCCTTTATCTAATAATCTTATTAACCTTTATCGCCTGAGTGAGGAGAAATCATCTGCCAAAAAGTCCCTACTCATGTGATTCATTTTGGTTTCATTCTCGTTGTATAATTGAAGTGGGAACGCGCAGTCTATTGATAATAATAAATCTATGATTTCAACCGACCCCAAACATCAGGGGACATTATAGACTGAGAGGCGACTGCAATTTTTGGACCCCATCGAACATCATTCTGAATTTTTTATAGAAATTAGAGAAAAGTGAGTAGATTACGAATCCACTGGTCTGAAGTGGCAAAAACGGCCGAAACTGGTCAAAAATCGACTTTTACTAAGTTGAACTAAATCCAATTACCAAATGCGCCATAACTTGCCAAATAATAAGCATTTTTTTTTATTTGGTAACCCTCACTCTTTAATTTTCAATTAAGAAGGTTGCAGACGATTCAGATATCTGGCGATGGTCTACTTGCATCTATTAAAAGGGAGCCAAGTTGGCAAAAAATATTACGTCACTTATGACGTAACTGATGTCGCCAATTGGGCTTACTTTAAAAAGATACACATTTTCCAAGCCAGAGATCAAAAATCGTTTGCGCTTTTTCTCATTGAAAATCAAAATGAAGTGGGTTGCCAGACGAATAAGTTTGTTTTATTTTTGGCAAGTTATGACATATTTGGCAATTGGATTTTAGTTCAACTCGTTCCAAGTCGATTTTTGACCAGTTTCGGCCATTTTTGCCACGGCAGACCCAGTGGATTCCTAATCTACTCACTTTTCTCTAATTTCTATAAAAAAATTCAGAATGATGTTCGATGGGGTCCAAAAATTGCAGTCGCCTCTCGGACTATTATTCTCTTGCCTTAACACACAAATTGTACAAAAAATCATACAAACGTTTGGCTTTCACTGTTAACGCAAGCTGACCTACATCCCAAATGAGGTAACTGTAGCAGGTCACAGTGCATGCGATATCGTGGGTGGTGTTTTTTTAATAGACTTCTATTAGAATTCTCTTATTGTGGGAGAAAGAATCCCACGCTGCCCTTGAATAACAACGGAAGTACCCAAATAAACATCTCTAATGGGAAAGGATATCGTAAGAAAATCAAGGTGAATCTTGTTATTTTGACCTCAGGAAATGAGATTTTGATGATGTCACAGGGTGCATAATAACAATGGGCCATTTACTTGGGCTATTTTAAATAGTTTTTATATTTAAAAAAATCACACATATAGAGTGAAGTTTATTCAACCTCCGCTATAAGGAAAAACAAGTTTTTTTTTTGGCTCCCGATACCCTTGCGGTAGAGTATCGAGCTCATAACTGGAGGGTTGTGGGTTCGGGCCTCCGTCCGCCAAATATCGATGTGTACCTAATGAGGGTTGGTGCACATTAAATCTGTCGCGGCCTCAATGTCCTCTCGTTGGTGTGGTGGGGTCGGAGAGAGGGGTTTACACTAGAAGATTTCGATCTCGTATTCTTCTAGATGCTCAAAATTACGCGACGTATTTGGCTGTGTTAAGCACTTTATAAGTGGCAGAAATAGACAGTAGGTGGTTTCAAAACAAAACAAAACAAGTTTTATTGCATAATACAGATACCAAACGGGTACAATTTGAAGAAATTTAATGAATGAGATCAGGGTAAAATCCTAGTATACGTTACACGCATGGCGCGATTTTGAAAAATATCGCGAAATGACTTGGTGCTTACCGCCAAACTGTTGCCAAAGCCGAAGTAACTTTTTTACGATTGTTGCTAAGAATTTGATTAGGCAAAAACATAGAAAATCGTAACCTGAAGATGGCAAATACATAAAACATACCATGAAAAAAAGCATATGCATCATCGCCAATGTCGCCAAATTCATCGTGTAATGTATACTATACTAAACTTCAACTTAACTTGACATCACTAGACGATAGATCTTCACTGTGCTCATAGGCAGTTAATCCATTTTATCGGAGTGAAGACATAATTCTCGTCAAACCTTATAGCCTTTTGTTCTCTACAGGGTTGTGGTTTGGCGAACATTATGCTTTCACGCCGCCAAAATGGATTAAATACCTATGAGCTCTGTGACGATCTCCCGTCTAGTGATGTCAAGTTAAGTTGAAGTTTAGTATAGGATTAAGCCGAGATCACTCGCTGTGGAGTTGCTGAGATGATATAAAAAAATAAAATAAAAAAAAAATAAAAAAAAAAAAATAAAACACGCAGCTAACTTCGCATTTTTTCTATAAAAAAATTGCTGCCAGGTTGGCTCGTTTATGACGCCCACTGACTCCCCGCTTACTTATCAGGAATTTTAGCTCAATGAAAAACTAAACAAAATTTAATCTGGCGAATTCCACCTGTGCACCAATAGTACTCCGAAACATCTCCTGGCACTCTTCTGGAAATCAAATGCGATCGAGGCTCCCAGACTGCTTTAATGGCACAGCATGGCCCTTGTATTGCCTTTGCACCATAAAACAACAACAACAACAACAAAACAAACAAACCTAGACTGCTTTATCCAGACTCTCAAGTGGCCACCTAAAATGTCTGTCATTCGAACATGGCACACAAATTCACCCCACTTGTAAAAAAGGATGTGACCATCCAGCCTCAAAGGATCACATTCTGAATAGCGTTGGACTTTCCAGGGTGGACCATCGATATAGATAAACAACTGAATAGACTGCTCCATTGTCAATGCAAAGAGAAAAACGCGCCGGGGATTGCGAAGCTGGTGGGAAGATTAACCAATCACAGTTCACTTTTATAGTTGGATGGGAATGCGAAAAACCTTGTAAAGTGCTAGAGTATATATTTTTTTGAACATTATTACTAATTAAGGTCTACTATTGACATTTCTGCTGTGTACAACCCAAAATTTTATTTGCAATCCTCGGCATTCCGTATTTTTTATCCCACCAAACGGCATCTGGCAACGGCTTCATTTTCCCAGCGTTAAGAAGTCTATCCAGTTGTTTATTTATATAGATGGGGTGGACTTAACATCAGATCCCCTTATTGTCATCGATTTTCTGGTGGTCAAAAGCCTTCTGGAGTAGATCTGACAAATGTCAGATCTACTGAGGATAAGCAACAACAACAACATGAGAACGTCATGAGAAAACTCGCCAACGAATAGCCGATATCTTTATTTATAGCCAAGGTATGAATATGGTTATGGTATGAATTGATATTATTGCTTTTTTTGGTCAAGTTGTAACTACTTACGCATAAATTTTATGTAAATAATTTAAATTTTCGATTAAACTGATTTAACGCACAAGTTACAGGGCTGCCACTGATTGTAAGCTTTGAAAATAGTAGTAGCCTCAGATGCTGAAAATAGTAGCCAAAATAGTAGTCTCAAACATTGAAAATAGTAGTCTCAGACGTTGAAAATAGTAGCCTCACTTTTCATAACGATTGTTTTTTTGAGTCGGTAAAGACTTTCCTCTTGCTTTAAAGGTTTTAAGTTATCATCAAGATCGGAATATAACTGTTGATTTACATAAACACGAAAACCCAGAGACACTCTTCTTTCAATTCAAAATAGTGTCCAATACATAACATCCCATACGGTAAAAAGCATGTGTCTTGGGGGGGAGAGGGGGGGGGGGCGCTATCGTATTTGCATAATGCGATGGAAGTTGACAACTCAACCGTACTCCCAGACAGCACCTAAGCAAAAAAAGCTAAACTTCACGCAAAAGCGACGGTAAAAATCGATTGGTAAAACAAGATATATATTTTATTTTATTTTTTTTAATTTTCAAATTCAAACAACTTTTTGACAGAAAAAAAAGTTTTATATTTAAACAATTATACTATATATTAACAGTGACAGGCGAATTTAATTAAGACCAGTTTTTAAATTTTTAACAGGATAGCTACAGAATTTGAGAAACAAAATTCCTCAACATTTCCCTAATTTCCAGAAACTTCCCTGATGTGCATCTCTGTCAACGTTATCATTAAAAAAACGAAGAAAATATGACCAGTTTAAAAATATATAAATTTGACTATTTACAATTACATTTACTTATCAAAGTATAATTGCACCAACATATGAATTTCTGCTAAACATCAAAACAAGCATCTTTAGAGCATGGGGGAAAAAAAGAAAAAAAAAACATTAATAATAAAAAAAAAAAAAAAAATACAAAATTAACATAAAAAAATTACAAACTACACCCATACTTGCTAACTTCAAAGAAAAGAAACTAGCACAATACTTTTCTTTTAATTTAAAAAATAAAACAAATAAATCATGTTTTCTTTAATATATATCATAGGCTGTATCCTGTTCATAACATAAATTTTAAACAGTGTTCCACATATTTACTAAACTTGGGCATGCATGAGCATGAGACTTAAATAATCAGCATTTTGCTATTCAGTCACAAATTTCTCTAGGTATAATATTTCATAAAAAATTATGTCTTTCGGATTTTGAAGAAGAAAGGCTTGAAATTAACAGCTTCTTATAAAAATTAATTACTCATAAATATATGGAAATAAAATTTTGTACAGCAAAAATATTTTCTTAAACCACTAAAGTATATATTAAATGAGGCAAAAAATCGTTTTCATGAAACATGACAAGCATAGCATTCGGCAGGAGAAAAAGATGCATGGACTTTTTTAAAAATTCCATGACTCTTTTGCCTGAATGTATGCAGTAGCACATTCAAATTTTTTATTTTTTGGAGGGGGAGGAGGATGTTTCAATTCTCTGTTTGATTTAATATAAACATATAAATCAAAAACACATATCACTTTCAGTTAATTATGTTTAGTAAAATGTCAAAATTAAAGTAAAATAATAATAATAATAATAATCAAGTACAGGATCTAACCCTTTTTGCTTATTAATGCCTATAGATTTGTTGCACAGCTTTAACAGTGCTGTACAGGGTTAATAAAAAAAATATGATGGAATCAATTTGAAATATTAAGGAATTTAGGGTTCTAATATATTTTATTGTCAAAAAACACAAGTCAAGAAGAAAAGCAATCATGTCTGTAAAGGATGCAGTCAGATTTAAGTTTGAGGATTTTTTTTAACAATATTGCGGCGACGGTCGCGAAGCTATAAGATAGCCAAAAATCTAACAGAAATAATGTGTAAATAACTGTTCCAAGAATAACAGGGATTTCAGAAAGTTAAAAAAAAACAAAGAAGAAGAAAAAAAAAACACAGAACATGAACATGCGATTGTGGGCCGAGGACAGGGGATTGGCCAGTTTGGCTCAGCTACTGCGTGTAGGAAAAGGTCGAAAACTTCGTACTCCCAAATCGGCCAACTAGCCAGATATTGAGAGACTTTCGAAAAAGCACATGAAAAAGCCTGTATTATTCAAAACACCGACGACACGGCATCCACTTCTTGTGACTCGAGCCGGGATAGATGTTCGCACCCGCACGGGAAATGCGAGAAGGGAAACTCAAAAATTTCAAAATTCCTTGACTAAAGAGTAATTTTACGAAATACCTTGACATTTGCCTGAATTCCCGATTCTGTCGCCACCCTGTTTAAACTACATTCAAAGTAATTAAATTGCCTCAAAATTTAAATTATTTTATTATTTATAAATTTAGCTACAACATGGAAATTCTAATCATTCTGCATTGATTGATCTACACGGCGAAATCGTCAGTAATCTCGAACATAACGTCTATGTAACATCAATTCTGTCCATACTGATAGCATTTTCTTTCGGGCGCTGTCCACAAATTCATTTTTGTTAAGTAGAGTAAATAAAGCGAAATAATTTGATATTTCAGAATATAACAGTGCATGTTCTTGCGCCTTGCACGGCGAAAGATAAAACATTGGAACAACAGGCAGGTGAAAATGATCGCGGTTGTCGTCAAAAACAACCATCTCGAGTCGAACTAGCAAAATGACCACTGTACCCGCGAATATGAAGAACTATTTCGGTAGTATTTGCTCTCTCCTACCTTAAAAAAAAAAATCACAGTTTTGAGAAAAATGTTAGTACCTTAGTGCCGATTTTTTTTTCGTGCTACCATCGGACAGTATCCAAATTCTTAAAAAATAGTCGCCTCAGTCCAAAAATAGTTGAAGGTTTTGTTAAAAATAGTCGCTTTAGGCCCTTTTTTCATTGAAATAGTCGCCATAGTCGCCTGGCCACTAAAATAGTCGCTTTAGTAGCCTTTTTAGTCGCCTGTGGCAGCCCTGAAGTTATGTATGGTTAAAGCTGGGCGCTTTACACATTTATTTCCGGTTATCATTTCGATTGCTTCCAATCTTCATTTCCGTTTAAATTTTGGGATGAGAATTCGTCACTAAGAGCCCTCTCATTTGACATATCACACGCATCTATGGTATTTGTAGTTTCGATTGGAAATTTTGACCTCAGATAGACAAACAGAATCTTTGTATAAGCTTCTCATTATATTAATGTAGGACAACGGTTTCTAATCTTTTGAGTTGTACGGACCACCCAATTTGTAAAAACACTTAGAGGCCCACTAGTTAATAGAATATATGCTTGCGTCAGTAATTAGGAAAACATGCTGTACAAGAAGGAATAAAAAATAATTTTTTTATAAAGAAAGGAACTTTATTATAATCACTTTTCTGTAACAACTATAAGAAAGCTAAAAAAACTAGGGGTATGGAACATCGCACAACTTTTAATTACGCTATAATACTGATATCAATTTGCGAAATTTACCATTTTTATACTTTCATCATTCATTTAGAAAAAATGGTCAGTTTGGCAATATTGTTTACCATAATTCTTGTATGGGTCTTTGTAAATCAAGTAAATAGGACTTGAATTATTTCAACGCCAACTATTTGGCAGAAACCTCACAATAACCATAGAAACAGTAGTAACTCTTGACGTCACAGATTTTGTTGTGTGTTTTGATTGAACTGGTTTTAGCTCGTTTTTGAGGCGTTTTCTTTTCTTAATATTTAAATAACTAATTTTTTTTTTTATAAACTTCTCTTTAAATATTTGAAATCAGAAAGAAAATTTTCATAAATATAAACTAATTTCACTCGCTTTTAAACTATGCGGGAATCGTCGATTTTTTCAGACTGCTAACAATGTAGCACCATACAATATTACGATAAAAAACAAAATCTCGGGAAATGTATTGTAATATGATTGTTATATTGACGAAATATAGCAAACCTCTGCCAATATGATTTTTTTTTATATATAATCATGAAAATCGCCAAATTGGCGAATTTGGTGATAAACAGCGAAGGAACTAGTTATATTATAACCAAATTCTTGGAGTTTTAAGTTGAATAATGTGTGAACCTAATCTATATATTTAATAGGCAATACGTTTTTTGGGGTTAGTCCGTCCGCCTAAACTACTCAACCAATTTCAATGATCAAGGTGTCATTTTAAAGGAAATAAGCTGTAGATTTGCCAAAACGTGCCAAAATAATTTATTAACACTTTATTAATTAGTTAAATTTCAATATTTTTCATCATTAAGCTACTACAAAGCCTCAATGATTTTGAATATAAGAATGGCAACATCCTTAAGTAAACAAATCCGCTGCTCGGGGGTTCAACCAACCGTTGCTGATTTTAAAGCTATCCTTACGTATGTAAACAACAAACCCGTTGCTAATTTTAAAGCTCTTTTTAAACTCTTCGTTTCAAAGTTGATTTTTTCTGTTTTTCTGAAGCATTTTTGTATTAGAGTAATTATTATTTTGAAGTATTTCTATTCAGAAAATGCCTCGCGTTAGACGTCGTTTTCTAACGGGGCGACTTATCAGAATAAATAAAAGATATTGGGACTTCAATGTAAGGGCATAGCTAATGAAGTTTTAAGTCAGAATGTTGGCGGATAGTATATTTAACTTTCTATTATGAAACTTGCAATTTGGGTGTTTTCTCTATTAGGCCTTACATTAAATTTATAAAAATTTGGTTACATTTTTTATGGCTGGCAAACCTATTCGAGCACAGCAAGATGTTTTAACCACAAATTCGAGCGGCAAAGCCGCTCATCCGAGCGTAGCGATGCGTTTGGGGGTTGGCGAGCGTCAGCGAGCAGGGGGCGAAGCCCCCTAGTATTATCTTGACTTATAAATTGATACATGAGACTATTATTTGCAATAGTTTATGCTTTGTTTACGAATTGCAAATCGATTTTATGTGATATTTCTCGGATTTCTTGTCTAAATGCGACCTTTCATTGATGTATTGTATATGAAGCACTTAAATTTGGAGTATATATTACAGGCATACGAAAAAACAGGCAAAGGGTCAGATGAACACGGTGCCCTTTTATAAGTTTTTAACTCTATTGGAGAAGTATAAAAATTTAACCCTTTGCACTCGTAATTATGCTTTAGAAAGTTAGCAAATAACTCGGAATTTTTTTTCATGTTCAATCAAGATGAATTTTTTTTTATGGAAATGTGTTCCAATTAAACTAGAAGGTTTACCATTCTTAAATCAAAAATTTAAAAAATATAGCCCCTGAATACATCCCTTGACCTAGGATGGGAATGTGGCCACATAATATTTTATTTTTCAAAGTGTCAAAATAATTTATTAAAACTACAAGGAATATTTAAGTATATTACACTACACCGCATTAACCTTTTGCATTCCGCTGTCCCCTCTCAGGGGACAACGTAATCTTACATATCACTCGGATGTGCCCTCTCAGGGGACATTAAAATTTATTAGTGATTACGGAGAATTAACTTTTCTAGCACAACTTTTTGAGAAATACATGTTTCCCTGAAGTTTTCTCTTGAACTAGCACAAGAAATCAAATCAAAATATGGTAAAATTACCAAGATATATATAAAAAAAAACATTTCAGCGGGGTTTTGTGTCAAAAGAAAACGTGAGAAGTGTTGGTTCACGACGGTCCGAGCACTTTTCTGTGTCACTTGAAATTAGCTATAGGGAGAGTTTGTTGATGGTAGGGTTTGTTGACATTTACTGGCTCAAGGGCAACACTAGGGTTGAGCTGCTGGTAGCCGTCCAGAATGGTTAGGAGTACAAAAGGTTAAAAATCTAAGAAATGTTATAATATGAACAAATTATATAAACAATATTTAGGGGCGGAAAGTAATGCCGACACCTCCACTAAAGCCAATCAACTTAGAAATACTTCGAACAGAAATGTTTTGATTAAGTTATCACAGTTTTCCCAATACATATGTGATGTCCCCTGTACGGGGACATACGAGTGCAATGGTAAAACGAGTGATGTCCCCCATACGGGGACATACGAGTGAAAAGGGTTAAAGCATCGAATTCTGTCATGTTGCTTGACTTACAGTGGTGTTACAAATGGAAACAATTCTTAGGGCAAAATTTGTATCAACACTTAGATGAAAGCTGTACAACAACGTCAAAAAATTTATATATACAACTCTAAAAAGAACGGTATAGTGGTTAGCGTGCTAGCTTCTAGACCGCGAGGTTGCGGGTTCGAATCCCGTGTTTGGCATGGGTGTTTGTAAATGTATGTTGGTTTGTCTAATGACGAATGTTTCGGCGCATTATAGCCCTCGTGTTGCTGACGGCGCCAGATAATCTGAAAACAACCAACCAACAACTCTAAAAATGTTACGCTTGCTGTTAATTGGTATTAACTAGAATTAATAATTAAAGCATACACTTTTTTATTTAACTTATTATGGGAAAGATATCTTTAAAGTAACAAGAAAATGTTCATTTTTGGAAACAGCCTCATAAATTAAAAACCTACTTTACGAAATTTTTAACATGTTTACACGTAGATTTTATAACTTATATCTAATGTCAATGAACTTAAACTCAATTGTGATTTGAAAAGGAGGGAAAAAAAATCGAATAAACAAGAAATTTGATTAGCAATTCTAATTTTTTTTTTCTTTTAGCATACCAATTAGGTAGTGGCGAGAGGAAGCGACCACATTTCATACGTTATTAAGGAGATAACCAAAATATTATAATTTTTATTATCAAACGAAAAAAAGTCAGGGGAAAAATTGTTCCTTGAGACTGCGTTGGGCGAAACTCGCGGGCTGCTAGGTCTTATCAGGAGGTAAGCCAAGATAAGAGCGAATACCTGACTCCAAAGTTCGCAACATTCAAAAGAAAACTCACTGAAAGGGAAGACGTCTTTTTTTGTGTGTTTCTGTCAAAAAAAAGCCGCCACCGAAATGGCGCAGCTTTTAAAGATTTTGATGTTCGTCGGCCTCGCTTGGTTAGGGAAATCTCAAAATGTCGCTCCACCTAAACAAGTTCTCTCACCAAGGGCACCGGTTTACAGAGATATGAAGCAATTTAGAACTGAACTTCTCTATCCCCACGACAGAGAGTTTCTGATCGACACCATCAACAGGGGTCAAGCTATCAGGGACACTCCATTGCCAGTCCGATTACCCTTCTTCGGATTCGACTACAGGTACATATGGATACACAGGGACGGTTACCTGCTGTTCAACAAGGGACTTCTGGAGTACACGTCCCCGGTCAAGTTCCCATCCCCATACATCAGTGATCCATCCCGTGAAGAAGACCCGTCCCTAATTGCCCCTTGGTTCAGTTACCAGGACATCCCAAGTGCTATCGAGGGGGCAGGCGTCTACTCCCAGATGGTAAACCTCGCCAGCGAACGGGACGAGTATCTCAGAGACAGACTTAGGATCGACTTTAAAGATGCCATGATCGGATCGGGGGATTTCGAGCCGACTTTTGCTCTCATAGTGACATGGAAGAACTTGACGCACGCCAACCGACAGGCCAGCACTCGACTGACCACCAACACGTACCAGGCCGTGATCGCCACTGACGAAAAGCGGACTTACGTCATGTTCAACTACGATGCCATCAATTGGATCTCGGACAAGGACAACTACGATGGCAAAAAAGGAACACCGCCATTCATCGGATTCAACGCCGGGAATCGAACCAGGGCATACGAGTACGAGCCATATTCGCAACAACCGAGGGTGAGTCGATTACCATCATTGGGTTTCGGAAATGGATTGCATGGAAGATTTTATTTCCAGGTGGACGAAGAGATTTGGCCGGGATGCTGCATCGAGAGATATTTGGACATCAATTGGCCAACCAGGCCTAAGCTGACCTTCTTTCCTCGATATGGAAGCATGTTGGGAGGGACGATGGTCAACATAACCGGTCCTTGCTTTTTCGACCCTCGCAGCATCATTCGGTGCAAGTTTGATACTCTTGAAGTGGATGGAATTTATAGAAGTCCCAACCACGTCTCTTGCATATCACCACCAGTAATGTACCATGGATATGTAGACTTATCAGTATCCATTGACCAGGGACCTTTCCTATTCTACGGCAAATATTATGTGCAGCCCCCGGATATGGTGGAAGCTGATGTCAACATTCTAGAAGGAAATGATAAGTTGGAAGCTCCTGAACGATTTACTATTCAGTGGAAGCACGAGAAATTGACTTGGGATACCAGATCACCAATAACTATAGCATTGTGGGGATATAGGGAAACCAGCGAGAATTATCCAAAATTAACCTACATCGATATTTTGACGGACGAAACAGTTCTGTCAGGAGACAGGCAGAAAAGCCTGGACTTAGAAGTGTTCAGAAACAGGTGGAACTGGGATAAACTGGACATTCACTTTGGATTCATTGCCATTAATCTCACCGAACCTGAAGTTTTGAAAGACGGTTCCATGCATTCCTCTGTTTTGTGGTCAAACCCTGTACCACTCGCTTGGTACTTCCGTCACCAGTGGGCTAGAAAATATGGTAGAAAATGGAAAAAATCAATTTGTGAAGATTGGTATTATCGTGAGAAGTACAGTGATCGATTTGCCATTACACTCTTCAGGTGTCCATGCACTTTGCAGCAAGCAAAACTTGATGCCGGGAGGTTTGCTCCTGATCTTCAGTGTAACGAGATTGACAGAAAGTGCGAGACCTTCCATAAAGCAGCTTATCATTGTGTACGATCTGGAAGACCTGCTGTCGGCGGTGCGGGACAACTGTGCTGTTACGACGACCACGGTGAGCTCATTAGAACTGGAGATACAATGTACGGTGGCAGACCAGCTAGAGCTTTCCAATTTGGTAAACACCCTTTCAAACAGAGAATGATGATTCCTTCTTTGTCCTACTGGCTTCATGACGTAGCACCCTACTTTTTCTGTTGCAAGTGGGCTGAAGGCGAAGACGATGCTGAATCATGTGACATGTTCAAGTATTGGCGAACATCTCAGGACTGTTCTCTCTACCAGCCACCTGCAGTAGCTTCTGTGTTTGGAGATCCACATTTTCTCACTTTCGATCGAGTGAACTACACTTTCAATGGTAAAGGGGAGTTTGTGTTGACGAGAGTGAACCACAGGATGCATAAATTAGACGTACAAGGAAGGTTCGAGCAGCCACCCACTAAATACCGCACTAGTCCACCTATAAACGGTACACGATTGATGGCTGTTGCCGCGAGGGACAACATCTCCTCGGTGGTAGAATTCCGCGTCCGCCCTGCCCCAGCAAGATGGCAATACCACATGTACATTTTAGTTGACAACGAGTATGTCTACTTCTGGGACAACAGTCTGCGGGTGCAGTTCTTCAAAGGAGTGACTCTCTTCCAACCAGCAAACGTCTACAACATGTCCCACATCGTCGCCATGTTCGATTCCGGTGCAGGTGTCGAAGTGATGGTCGAGAATGGACATATGGCAGCACATGTCTACCTACCATTGACTTTCATAAACAAGACGAGAGGGCTGCTAGGTAATTGGTCACGAATAAAAGAAGACGACTTCGTTGCCCCGGATGGTGAGTTGTATGTGACCCCAGACAGTCGGACGTATGACATACATCATAAATTTGGAATGGAATATCGTGTCTCCGAAATCGGGAACGAGAAGGTTGGGCGTTCACTATTCTATCACAACGCCATACCCTTCTCGCAGTACGACAACATGTCGTTCGTTCCAGAATACGTGAACCCACCTTCAATACCAAAGAACTTCAGCTTCAGACCAGAAGAAATCGACAGCATGTGCACCACTTCCACCGCTTGCAGGTTTGACTTCATTGTCACCGGAGACAGGGAGTTTGCAGCAGCTACCAGAAACCACGAAAACTACGCCCAGAAGCTGTCATCGGACATCAGGAAAGAGGTCATCCGATGTCCAGAGCTAATCAAGCCAAGGCATGGGAGGAAGAGTGAGATTCGGTACTATGTTGGTACCACCGTAAGATTCAGTTGCGACGATGGATACCGACTTGTAGGGTACGAGAACCGACGATGCAGAGAGACGGGTCTTTGGAGTTGGGGCGTGGACCCTCAGTGCATCAGCAATGCTGATTATGCCAAGAAAGTGATCGGTATCTCCGCAGGGATCGTCTTTCCCATACTGATCCTTCTGCTCATATGTCTTTTGTTCCTGGTGCAGAGGATGCGGAATCGCAATCAGCACTGGACCGGAGAGAGGGGTCTGCAGACCAATTCCATTTACGAACTCAAGCCCAACCCAAACATAGTGAGAAACGGGAATGGAAGTGGAAGCAGTAAGGTTTCTGACTTTTAAATGTGATAATATATATATAAAAAAATGTCTACATTTTTTTAAAAATCACTTTTCATCTTTGTTTCGATATGAATGTGAGTTGTGATATTTGTTTGAAAATTGCAAAGAGGTCACAATCATTCAGAAGCTGCTTTTAGAATAATATTTAAGAGTAGTAAAATATCTTCTGACATTTCTCAGCTGAATTATAATGATTAGCAACAATTTTCCTTCTACATAATTATGTTTACTTACAATGTTTATATTGTAAATATGGATGGTGATTGGTGATAAATTGTATTCTTCTATTGCTTTAGTTTAAGTTAGTACATTAGAAAGTTAAGTTTTCCAAACATAAATTAACTGTTAATAATTAAAAAGTAAAATGAAATACTTAAATTTAAAAGATACATTTAAATAACTTTATTGATATTTTAAAAATATAATTAAAATATATAATATGCATAAATTAACCAACTTTAGTAATTTCTTAATTTAAAAAACGTAAAAAATAGATTTCATTATTTTCTAATAATTTTGTATTCGACTTTTTATCGCATTTTGAATATGATCGTAAAAAAATATTTAATTTTATATACAGATATAATTACATTAATGGAATATTAAATGCATTATTTAGTTTATAATCATGATGATTCTGTGGTGATAATCTTATTCATAGTATTCGTTAAAATAATTTTATTTTTTGTATTTATCATTTTTACATATTTTCAGGAAACTTCTAGATTTCTATTCATATATTTATACGTTTGCCTATACTTTGAATGTTTCTTTTTTTTATATTACGTTTTGGTTATTTCATCTAAAATATTTGTGTTTATCATTAATCATTACTGTTTTTAGTCAAGCATCATGTGCTATAATCTTTTGAGAAAATGTACTTTGAGTTGTTGCTCGTATTAGTAAAGATTGCACATTTTCACATTGAACTTTTTTATTGGATTCTTTCAAAATAAAATACTACTTATTAACAGTTTCTTAAAGTATACAAATTGATATTTTCATTGATTAATTGTTTTCAATTACTTTTTTTTTCGCAAGAGAAACATTATTGATTTCTCATCAACTATAAATATTTAGTAAACTTACTTTGGATTAATGCTATCGCAAACAAGAATTCCAATAAGAGTTATTAAAAAACTAAATTGAACAACAATCAGGTGCTTGAAATACAGCATTTGGACAGTACAAAATAATATGTTCAATTACCACATTTTATTGCGGAATTAATTACAGCCTTTTTTTTTTTTTTATTATTATTATTATTATTATTATTATTATTATTTTACTGGCTTTTTACAAGGAATTTTCCAATAATTTAAAAGAAGTAATGTAATTTAATATTTAAAACTATGCTGGATGATAGAATGATCGGCTTGAGAAAATGAAAACTTTAAATCGATTTTTCTTATTGTTTTTTTGTTTTTTTTTGTTGATATTAAGTTTTTTTTTTTTTTTTTTTGACCAAACGGTGTAGTGGATAGCGTGCTAGCTTCTAGACCACGAGGTTGCGGGTTCCGAGTCCCGTGTTAGGCATGGGTGTTTGTAAATGTATGTTGGCTTGTCTAATGACGAATGTTTCGGCGCATTATAGCCCTCGTGTTGCTGACGGTGCCAGATAATCTGAAAACAACCAACCAATTAAGTTTTTTGAAACGCTAAAGATTTTTTTTCTATTTAATAGAACGATCTTAACTTTATAGAGCACGTTGTAAACTATATATTTTATAAATTGGCTTTCTATACTAAACTTCAACTTAACTAGACATCACTTAGACGATAGATCGGGACAGTGCTCATAGGTATTTAATCCATTTTGCCGGCTTGAAAGCATAATGTTCGCCAAACCACAACCCTATAGAGAACAAAAGGCTATAATGTTTGGCGAGAATTATGTCTTCACTCCTCCAAAATGGATTAAATACCTATGAGCACTGTGACGATCTACCGTCTAAGTGATGTCTAGTTAAGTTGAAGTTTAGTATAGTTAACAAAATATGTTGTAGATTTCATTTTTTTCACTAAAGTAAAATTATTACAGATTTATGGCATTTTTTATGTTAATATGAATAAACATTTTTATTATAACTAATTACTATAAGTATTCCATCTTTGAATAGGTTTCTATAGATCCACAGAGCCATAGACAGACACACAGCTAGTTTAATTATTATAGATAATGATTTACAGGACAGCGAATCCTGAGAAAATAAATCATCAATGTTATCGATGCATAAATAATAATAAATTATATATTTTTAAATAAACATAGTAACTAATATCCAAAACAAATAACTTAAACAAGAGTTATTTATTCTTTTTATTTTTTTAATTTAAAAAAAAAAAAAAAAAAAAAAAAAAACTCAGATGTATTTTTAAATAAACATGGTAGCTAATATCCAAAACAAATAACTTAAACATGAGTTATTTTTTTTTTTTTTTAATTTTTTTTTTATTAAAAAAAAAAAAAAAAAAAAAAAACTCAGATAAAGTAAAAGACTTTTGACTTTGAATGACTTTTTAACATTTATTACATAGGAACATAGCCATAGATTTCAGATATATTTTTACTCTAAAACTATTACTATTTAGGTTTTAACTTATTCGGTATTTATTTTATCACTCACTAGATTTAAGTTTAAAATTAAAAATGTGGATATGATTTATATAATAGTGCCAAATTCAGTCGCAATTGTTTCCCATAGGACAGCAGAATTCGATAAAAACTAGGAAAATTAGGAGTGTGGAACATCGCACAACTTTCAATTACACATTAATACTGATGCAAGGTGGCCACAAAATTCAGGGAAAAAAGTTCCCTGATAATTCCTTGATTTCTCTGACAGATTTCTAAAAAATTCCCTGATTTTAGGGAAAACTTTTTTTAAAATTTCCCCAATTTTCTTACGTTTTCCAGATGTCTAGACACCCTGATCAAATAGAACATGTATGCTAAAGAGATAATATGCAATTTTTAAAAAAATAGTTTTGCTGGTAATGAAAAGTTTAAATTATTCCGTAACATTAAATTTGTAATGACTTACCACTACAAATCTCCATGTAAATAGTGCCAAAAACAAAACAAAATGTCCCTGATTTTCATGAAATTTTAGAAAGTTCCCTGACATTCCCCTGATTTTTTCCAGAATCAAAAAGCTCCCTGACATTTCCCTGATTTCCATTTTTTCCCCGGTTCTGTGGCCACGCTGCTGATGTCAATTTGTGTCTTATACCGTTTTCATATTTTCATTATTCATTTAACGATGATTCTTGTGTGGGTCTTAAAAAAAAAAAAAAACTTAGCTAAATTGATGATTTTGGCGATGTACTTTTCCATAATTCTTATATTATAATTGAAACTGATGAGAAAAGAAAAAACCGTCCTTGATGAGGTATGTTCAAGAAAAAGGAAATCTGTGTTAAAGGCATTCGTTTTTCAACTTTTTTACGCCATTAAAGCATTTTTACGGGAATTTCGGAGGTGGAGATGTTTAGAACACCTTAAGAGGCATTACCGCAGCGATTTAAAGCCGTTTTTGTAGCAATCATTGAAAAACATGATTTTTTTCAATGGCAGCTACCTTATGCGCATGCGCGATTTTGATCAAAACTCTAATGGTAGGTCTCTTGATCACCACTAACCCGCACACCAAATTTGAACATCCTAGGTCAATTCATTCGGGAGTTATGGCGACCACGTACACGCACACACACATTTTTTCAAGACACCTTTTTTGAAATCAGGATGTTCCAAAACGTGGAGAAATGCAAAAAATTTTAATTTCTTTTTTGACCGAATGCTATACAGTAGAATCTCGATTAACCGACCTAATTCGGACCAAAGGTAGATCGGTTAAGCGAAAATTCCGGATAAAAGAGAGTTGTAAAAAAAACAATAAAAAGTAAATGATTTTCGTTTATTGAATACAGGACTTTTAATGTTTTTTTATGACATAATTGTTGGAAATGAGTTTTTGTTGCAATAATCTTGATAATCTTTGTTTCGCTGCTCTATCCCGGAGTCTTTTTGAAGGCAATAGTTCAGTTTGATCTGCATCCGAAGGTCGCTCTAACCATGTCAGTTCTTTAAAAAAACAGTCAAAAGCCTCACCATTACTTATGTAACTTTAGAGCAAGAGAAAAGATTACGGTTTAAAAAGGAACAAAGGATTTATTACTCATTTGGGAGATTTTTGATGTCGACTAAATGATTGCCGGTTAACAGAGAGTTCCGGATAAAGGAGGGACGGTTAATCAAGGTTCTATTGTACTTGCATTACCCTATGTTATACATAGGGGTCCTATGTTATACATAGGGGTAATTGAAAGTAAAAATCGCTCCTGAAATGTTGAATTGAAAATTGCCGCTTATTATTTTCACCTAGCGTAAAGTAGATATCTTTTTTCCGAAACTGGGGATTTTCAGGAGACACTTTCTTGTTGCCATGGCAACACATGACGCTACACAAGCTTGTCTTAGATTTCTTGTGATAGAAATATAATATTTATAAATCATATAAATACCAGTTTAATATATAGGGGAAGTGCTTTGACGGTAAAAAGAAAAATATCAGAATTGATCGAAAAAGTTTCGCGTTTGTTTCTAATGTCTTAAAGGAGACTCATCCATTGTTATACAATTCATTTTAGAGGGATGTTTTCTGATTCTATGTATCGATTCAGTCAATTACTCAACACTTGCAATGTGTATGTTTATGGTAATGATATTTTTATCAATGAAAAATTATCTATGTAGGTATTTGATTTTTTCCCAAAGTTTTATTAAAATCATTTTAATGCTAATCATATGTATTTAACGTAAGTGGTAATAATGAGGAACTTGCACAAGTGAGGAAAATGAATATTTTTTGTATTTTCCAGTGTTATCCAACGAATGTATTTGAGCAGTGCAATTATTTTTTTATCTTTATGCTTTCAATTAATCAAAAATCGAGTTTGAAATTAGCCGAAATCAAAGCAAAGGTCACGTGACCAAAAACGCATAAAAAAAACCATGACGTGGTTACGCAGAGATAAAGACCCAAAACGAAGGAGAAACCATACTTATTCCTCGTCTAAAACAGGTTTTAGACTGATTCATTATCTGCGCGTTGACGTTTCACGTAAAAGTGGCTTTTTCCCGCCAAATCGCAAAGTGAAAAACTAAATATTTTTTTAACTATATATCCGAGCTCAAATTTTTGAAAGAATGGTATTGTTTTTCATGATTTTTTCTCTACTTTTATTTAAAAATAGAACCAAAAAACGTGAAAGTTCCTCATTTAACCATAGGATAAAATAGAAAAAAATAAAAAATCTGGTTAAATTTATGGTGTCTCTAGAACTTGCTCATGAGATATTTAATTTTTAATAAATTTTTTATGAACTATACAATTCAATTTTATATCGACACTTAAAATAGCTTTCAATTAATAGAATAAATCATACTTTTTAATCATTTATATTAACTTCGAATTTTTGTGTGTGTGTCTTCGAAGGTCTAATTAACCCCCTTGCCGGCATCCAGTTGTTCCGAAACTTGACAGATAGACTAGCTGTCGAAGGCAATGCATAATGTCAAGTTTTGGGAGCAAAAAAAGAAGTTCACGATGCGGAATCGATGGTGTTCTTCAAACATTATGAAAACTTGATTTGAGTTCAATTATCACCTCAGTGTCTGAAATAAGATTGACTTCTTTGTAAAAAAAAATACCTCGCCCTCAATTCAGTCTTTATTTCCAGAAAAAAAATTCTTGTAGAAATTAAATAAAGTAAAAATTTCTGTAAACATTAGTTTCCTCATTGGAAGAGACCTCATGTGGCGAAGCAAAAAAGTCACCCGAATTTCGATTGACCTGTGGCAACATCAAATAACAGATAAAACTTCTGTGCACTGGAGTACTCTTTTGCACAGCGGTAAAGTATCTCTCTCGAGTTCCAATGGTCCTGGGATCGAGCCCCGTCGCCCATTGAAAGCTAGCCTACGCTTTATTGGTGACTGGACTAAGAACAAATCATGCTTCCATCTATCGGCGCTTCTGAAAGGAGACACTTCATCGCAACAACCCAACACATACGCAACACGCAACAAAACAACCATACGCAACTCACAACAAAACAACCACATACGCAACTCGCGTGCAACACCGCAACAAGCGGACACAACGATGTAACAAGCATCCCAAACCTCCAACTCCGATCAGACGTTGATTAACAGTATCGCTCCTTCGTCACTGGGAGGGGGCTATATGTGGCAACATCAAATAACAGATAAAACTTCTGTGCACTGGAGTACTCTTTTGCACAGCGGTAAAGTATCTCTCTCGAGTTCCAATGGTCCTGGGATCGAGCCCCGTCGCCCATTGAAAGCTAGCCTACGCTTTAGACCTTCAAATTTAGACGGGGTATTATTCCCTTTCCTTAAACATAACCTTATCCGTTTAAAAAATTATGCAAATATTTGCTTTCAGATATCCTCAGAACAACCGCAAACTGACCCAAGCATCCGAACCCATTTAGACAACTCTACCAGGTCACAGTGCATGCGATACCCTGTGAAGTTTGCAGATTCTTTTTAACAAGGTTCAACATACACTCAAATCACAGAATGAAAATCAATGACTTTTAAGGACCTAATAATTATTTTTAAGGACCTTGAAAAATTTGTTTTCAGGCATCATGTCTGTATAAAAAAAAATTTATAAAGTATATTCTACCAAAACAGTTACACGTTGGCGCATGTGTAATTCAAATATGTCAGAAAATTCCGATATAATGAGGATAAGTGGCGGACACGAGGGGATAGCAAGTCTGAGTTGCATTTTTGTAAATTTTGAAGTTGGTCAACATACACAAATATTAAGGACTTTTAAGGACCTCTAAGCATTTTCAAGGACTTTTAAGCTCCTCTAAGCATTTTCTAGTACTTTCAAGGCCTTGAAAACAGGTTCAAAAATATTGAGCACTTTTAATGACTTTCAAAGACCGTGGGAGCCCTGTTTAATGTATGATAGGATATAGAAAGAGCAAAACCGACTTATGAGCCACGAGCAGAAATAACTGCACGCTGGGGTATTTCCCTGTGATCGTAATATAAAGACTAAATAACAAGAGAGGGGGAGGGTGTTTGACCTATGTTGAAAAAGCTTCAGCC
This sequence comes from Linyphia triangularis, assembly GCA_963978545.1. NCBI lineage: Eukaryota > Metazoa > Arthropoda > Arachnida > Araneae > Linyphiidae > Linyphia > Linyphia triangularis. The sequence goes on from OZ021726.1 coordinate 7,411,213, forward strand.
TCTGCTAAATGTAAAACCCACCAGAATTGTGTGTGAATCCCACCATAGAACAGGTAAAGGCCACCTCAAATTGAAAATTATATTTTATCAATTGTTCTATTCGCTTGCCGGTTTGCGAAGTTTATACATTCACTTTTCCTGTAAAGTAAGCGTTTATTTTTTATAAATAATAACTCATTTTACAATTTTACTGGTGCCTGACATTTATCGAAAAAAGCCTTATTTTGCTAAAAAAAATTTAGAATTCGGCGACCCACAAACAATTTTCACGTGACTCCTTAGTTGAGTAATGATCCACAGTTTACGCACCTTTGCTCTAGACTAGAGTTCGCCACTAACTTTGACACTAACTTTTTATGACTCAAGCTGAAACTTTTCGCTGGCCGGATACACCACAATATCTTAACTTTAAATGTTAGTGATTAAACAATAAATAGCATTTACAAAAACACGAAAAAAAAAAAAAAACTATCTTGGTAAAATTACAATTGATAATTGATTCTTTTTTTTTTTTTCTCTAATAATTAAAAAAAAAAAATAGTTTTCATTATTAGTAAATCAAAGTCTCAAAAAGAAGTGAATCTTTTATTTTAAGGTGACAGTTTGACTTGAACTAACTTTTAATAAAAGTATTTAAACTGTACTTCCAGATTATTCCGTTTTTTAGTCGATAGCAATTGAGTGACGATGGCGGTAGAAATCATTTAGTTTATTTTATGATAGAGTCGATGGTCTTTTAGAGAATTTGTTGCAGTCAATTATATTAAAAACTAGCTGCGTGGCCCGTCGTTGACGGATAAACTCAGTTTTTGGTACTAAATAAAAGTAATATAAAAGTTTATCACCCCATTGTAAATTCATTCTTTGTTCGTTTAGTTCGGCATGTCTTAGCCGATCACCTTCTAAACGAACGGCACGCCTCTCTGATGTTTCTCTACTCCTTACAGACACCTGGCGTCGCCGTTGCGACGCTAATCTGTCCTCTGGGGAAATGTCCGGCTGCCTCGAAGTCGAAGCTTCTTGGTTGTCATTTTGTAATTCGTTCCTCTTTAAACGTTTTTGAAAAACTTTTTTGTCGATTTTGCTTAATGATGGGCGTTTTTTTCTAGGCATTGTGAATATAGAATATCATTTGCGATTTTCAAAACAAACCAAACGAAGATTGTCATTCAGTTGCCATTCAGGAAATACTAAATTGTGTCTGCTTAAAAACACCAAAAAAAATTATTTCGGAAATTTTAAAACTCAATTAAAATTAAAAATATATCGCCTATTTTACTCCTGGTCGTTTAATTAAGCGATATACCAAATTTCATCCTAATCCGTTAGGTAGTTTTTACGTGAAACGGTCCCCAAATCCGTGTGACAGAAAGTCAGTTTTATTTATATAGATGTCCAAATGAGATTCAGTTAAGTTATTCCTGAATTTATTCTTGATGAAAACTACCTTGCTGAAAGCTTCTTCATATAGTTCCTTCGAACACGTAGTGGAGAACTCTGTTCTACATAGTTGACATATATTATTTCGGATAAATTACATTTATGTAGGGGAAAAAAATTGATTTTTTTACTTTCAGATACCCATATATATTATACATAGGGTAATGAAAGTATAGCATTTGGTCAAAAATAAAAAAAATTCCGATTTTTTTTTTTTTTTTTTTTTTTTTTTTTGCATTTTTCCGCGGTTTGGAACACCCTGTTTTCAAAAAAGTGATCTAGAAAAATGTTCTGTCTGTATGTGCGTCCGTGCGTCTGTGGTCAGTATAACTCCCGAACAAATTGACCTACCATGTTAAAATTTGGTATGAGGGTTGTGGTGGCCATGGGACCAACCACTAACGTTTTCGTCAAAATCGCGCGTGCGCGTAAGGTAGCTGCCATTGAAAAATTCATGTTTTAATTGCTAAAAAACAGCTGCAACGATTTTGACAAAAATCGCTGTGCTAATGTCTCTTAATGTGTTCTAAACATTCACACCTCCGAAATTCACGTAAAAATGGTTTAATGGCGTAAAAAGTAAAAAACACGAATGCCTTCAACACAGAGTTCTATTTCCTTGAGACGATCAACTACGTTTTTTTTTTTTTTTTGCCCCATAGCTTCACTTATAATTAAAGATGATATAGGAATTATCGATAAGTACATCGCCAAAATCACAGTTTTGGCAAAGTTTTTTTTTAAAGACCCTTACAAGAATCATCGGAAAAAATAATATCGCCATATTGGCCTGTAATTGAAAGTTGTGCGATGTTCCACACCTCTATTTTTTTTATTTTCTGTGATACCGTCGGGCCGCAGAAAAATCTGTGGCGGGCCAAATCCGGCCCGCGGCCGCGTAGTGGCTAACGCTGCTCGAAACAATCTTAAATGTGTAGGCTAGATTTAACACTAGGTTTATCAAAGGGTCATTTTGAGAAAACTTTTCATTGCTTTACGTTAAATTATCAAAAATAAAAAGTAATATTAAAAACTAATCATTATAACTGATGTAATTTATTGAAGTTCGTTTTTTTCCACTTTAAATTCATAATAGATAGACCAATTTATAGATATAAATATGTATGTATAAATAAATAAATAAACAATATATATATATATATATATATATATATATATATATATATATATATATACATACATATTTATTACATACATATATATATATATATTTATTTATTTATATATACATACATATTTATTACATACATATATATATATATTTATTTATTTATATATACATACATATTTATTACATACATATATATATATATTTATTTATTTATTTATATATACATACATATTTATTACATACATATATATATATATATTTATTTATTTATATATACATACATATTTATTACATACATATATATATATATATTTATTTATTTATATATACATACATATTTATTACATATATATATATATATATATTTATTTATTTATATATACATACATATTTATTACATATATATATATATATATATATATATATATATATATATATATATATATATATATATATATATATATATATATATATATATATATATATATATATTTATTTATTTATTTATATATACATACATATATATATATATATATATATATATATATATATATATTTATTTATTTATATATACATATTTATTACATATATATATATATATATATATATATATATATATATATATATATATATATATATATATATATATATATTTATTTATTTATATATACATATTTATTACATATATATAGATATAATATATATATAGATATAATATATATATATATATATATATATATATATATATATATATATATATATATATATATATATATATATATATATATATATATATATATATATATATATATATATATATATATATATATATATATATATATATATATATATATATATATATATATATATATATATATATATATAATATATATAATATATATATATTATTCATATATTTATTATATATATATAGGTATATATTATTTTATTCATTAAACATCTATGTTTAGTTAACACTATGTTTAGTTAAAAATTGACTATCTGTTATGAAATTTTCTAATTGACATATACCAATTTCTACGAAAGGGTCTCATTTTAACACCTTTGGTAAAAATAAGTATATATCAATTCACGGTAAACCCAGTGTTAAAGAAACCCACGAAGAGCTTATGTTATATCACCTGTTGGTTTGGAAAAAAAATATTAAGAAGGTCGAAACACTTCTGAAACGTAAACGAGACTACCGAATTAAATTCACTTGATCCTGATCTGCACAATTACAGGTGACTTCCTTCCAACCTTCAAAATGCATTATTTTCTTATTTCTAAGCGATTCTTCTCCTGTTCCGGTATCATTTGAGTCCATATTCAAAATAACCACTCACTGACCCAATGTCTCCCACCCGACCTTATTTCGCAAATGAGATAAGTGTACCAGGTCATAGTGCATGCGATACCGTGGGTGGTGTAAAACTGTCTTCTATTAGCATTCTCTTTTTTTGGGGAGAAAGAAACCCACACTGCCCTTGAACGATAACGGAAGTACCTAAATAATCATTTCGAATGGGAAAGGATATCGAATGGAAATCGGGGTGAATCTTGTCCTTATTTGATTTCAGGAAATTGGGTTTTATTTTATGTCACCGAGTGCATAAAAACAATAAATCGCTTACTTCGGTGATTTGGGTAATAGACTGAGAGGCGACTGCAATTTTTGGACCTCATCGAACATCATTCTGATTTTTTTTTATAGAAATTAGAGAAAAGTGAGTAGATTACGAATCCACTGGTCAGCCGTGGCAAAAATGGCAGAAACTGGTCAAAAATCGACTTTTAATAAGTTGAACTAAAACCGATTGCCAAATGCGCCATAATTTGCCAAATAATGAGCATTTTTTTTATTTGGCAACCCTCACTCTTTGATTATCAATTAAGAAGGTTGCAGACGATTCAGATATCTGGCGACGGTCTACTTGCATCTATTAAAAGGGAGCCAAGTTGGCAATAAACATTACGCCACGGATGACGTAACTGATGTCGCCAATTTGGCTTAATTTTAAAAAAAAAACATTTTCCATGCCAGAATCAAAAATCGTTTGCGCTTTTTCTCATTGAAAATCAAAATGCAATGGGTTGCCAGACGAAAAAGTTTGTTCTCTTTTTGGCAAGTTGTGACATATTTGGCAATCGGATTTCAATTCAACTCATTCCAAGTCGATTTTTGATCAGTTTCTGCCATTTTTGCCACGGCGGACCAATGGATTCATAATCTACTACTTTTCTCAAATCTCTATAAAAAATTCAGAATGATGTTCGATGAGGTCCAAAAATTGCAATCGCCTCTCGGACTATAAAGTTTTGCTGGTGAATTTCTTCAACCCCAGCTGTCGAAAGAAAAAATAAGTTGTTTTGAAACAGTCACTGTCGCTGTAAAGTCGCTTCTACGCATTTCTCCACAAACAAGTGTGCATCAGGTCTAAATACTAAACTTCACAATTTTTGTGACACGGAGTGACTAAAATATCCTCTTGTTAAAGTTGATGACATATAACATATACATAGTCAATTGAGTGAGCCAAGTTGGCAATTTTGAAGACAAAATTGGCGTGGAAGCTTGTCGACTAATATTTTAGTTTGTATCTTTATTTAGAGCTAGTCTGAACTTACCAAAAGAGTTAGTAAAGAATCTCTCTTTCGTTGTAGTACTTTATTCTGGCACGAATGTCTTGCAGATAATGAATCCTTCTTCTGTAAAAGCAATTTTCAATGCATTCCTAGAGAAAGAAACACTATTGTTACCTGAAAAACTAAGTTGGCAAGAAATCGGTCCCTCGCTTTCAATTCAATGGTTCATGATGAATACCATAGGTCCCGTTCCGTCGCCTAGCTCTTGCTTTTTTTTCCCCCCAACTCAATTCTAAAGTTTCGGGCAAAGCTTTGTTCCACTTCTTAATGCTCTTATGGTTCCATGGGGGCTTACTTTAGATATATTTTGGAACGTTCTTTACAATTACAGCTTGTTCTTTCATCATATTCCACAACAATTTGTTCCTTTTCCTAGGTGGTGATGCCATTTTAACATTTTTCATCCTTGGTTCAAAAGTGACGCGATTCAAAATTCTTTCTTTTTTAAGTTAACACTTTAAATCCCAACTCGCCCTATACCGCCTTGTAGAGAATTTCCCAGCTAACCGCCTTTCGGGCGGTTGCAGGGGTAAACGTATATTTTCAAGTGAGGGGAACTGCCCTGCCTTAGTTGTTTAAAGCGTGACGGTCCTCAACAATATGCTATTGTGGTGCATGTAGAGGGGAGACATGGATTTAAAGTACTCAATGTCAAACTGCCCCACCCTTTGGACATGGAGTAAGATAGTCAGGGACTTTTCTTTTATGCGAATCTTGTCATGTACTTAGCGGTGGCGTTTGTTTCATTGATAAGACGCCAACTAAATTCTCTGACATATCAAGCAGATGACCCAACGCACACCCCTATTGCAGGCTGTATACATACAGTGGTGTAGTGTAAAATAAAAAGGTGTGGGAACGCTATGTCGCGTCGTTACAAACGTATACTTTTTTTTTCTGTCGGGGAGAAGGGGGAGGGGGAGATGAAAAATGACAACTAAGACTAAATAACTTCATTAATATTACTTTAATAATCTCAAAACAGATAATGAGCACTTCAAAAATTAAAAAGAAAAAAATATGTTTTTAAACTCTTTTTATTTAAATTAATTTTTTTAAACTATTAAGTTTTATAAATTTTTAAACAATTTTGCACAACGCATTTTAAGAGATTGTTTGATACTTTATAAATATCTTATATTTTATTGTCATTAATATTGTCATTAACATTAATACTGTCATTAACATTAATACTGTCATTAACATTAATACAATATATTTTATTGTCATTAGACATTTTCAAAGATATTATTGACACCAATTTTTAGACAGATTTTTTACAACGATTTTCTAACAGATTATCTACTGCACATTTTAAACAGATTATTTACATGATTTTTTTTAACAATTTTCATTCAGAAAAATTTCCATAAGAGATCGAGTTTTGATTCAGACATATTTGACTTAGATCGCACCATAATAGGGTTATCAGCTGATGTGGGTATTCGGAGTTTAGATTTTACATGATCATCTGACTTCTAGAATTTCAGAAATGCATTAAAAGCAATGGGTTCAATAAATTTTCAGATTCTATGACTCCTCGAAATCAGTTTTCAAAATGAATGAAAAAGATTGCGATTGTCGAATATATCAATTTAGAGTTTTATGGTTTTTCTCTTTCTCGCGATGAAAATGTAGAGAAGTTTTTCTTGCTTGATAGACGCTTTCTTTCCTTTTCAAAATTTGCTCCATTATTAAAATAAAATTAACAACTAGAAGAATATCAATTGCAAAGTTGAAAATTATCAGTCGATTTAAAATTTCTTGATAAAATATTGCTTTGTGCGCCATCCCAATAATCTCTAATTTTAAGAGAGATATTCAAATGTAGACTCATCACTTACCAGACATATAGATTTGCTTGGGACATTCCTGGTTTTTTAATTTTATCGAGTTCAGTTTGTCATTCCGACCTTGGGGACAATCGTGGTGAAAGCAAACTGCAAAATTTCTAAAATTTTGCCAAGAAAATCCCTAAAGTTTAAAAATGATCGGGGGCAATTTCATTCCCTTAATGCCGCCACTGTATTTAATGTTGAGTTTTTTTTAAACTTGGGGAAAAGATTTTTTTTAAGAACTCTCTGCTACATTTTTGGAATAAACTCTGAAATAGCTGTAAATGTAAACTTTCCCATTCTCAAACCAAAAAGCACTTTAATTTGGCATTTTAAGACGATCCAGGACTTAAATTCTAAAATCTTTATTTTTGGATTTATTTTTCTGAATTTTTTTTTATGCACTACTGTAGTATGCTTTGGAGCTCAAAAAACAATTTTAAAGTTTAATATATATATATATATATATATATATATATATATATATATTAATATATATATTTGTTATTATATTATATATATATATATATAATTATATATATATATGTTTAATATATATATATATATATATATATATATATATATATATATATTAATATATATATTTGTTATTATATTATATATACATATAATTATATATATATATGTTTAATATATATATATATATATATATATATATATATATATATATATATATATATATATATATATATATATATATATATATATATATATATATATATATATATATAATATATATATATATATATATATATATATATATATATATATATATATATATATATATATATATATATATATATATTAATATATATATTTGTTATTATATTATATATACATATAATTATATATATATATGTTTAATATATATATATATATATTAAAATATATATATATTTGTGACAGTTCTTATATTTGATATATTTAAAAACTTTTTTAAAAAATCATTTCATTTTTGCATTAAATTATTTCTTAAAATTCATATCATAAATTATCTTCAGGATTTTAAAATAAAATATTTAGAAAAAAATAAAAAAAATATTTTGTGCAAAAACTATATAAAACTTATAGTAGGCTAAGTTCCAAAAACTTTAAAAGGTAAATCCAAATACACAATTCCTGAAGACAAATTAAAGAAATATGTTTAAAAAATAATTGTGGAATTTTTCATATATTTATAACAAATGGTTTTTAAGTTATATTCATTTAACTTAAGAAAGGGACAAAAAGCCATCCCTGAAAAAAACAGTTTCAAAGTTCCAAGATAGCACGTCCGACTCCCTTAAAAAAATATTTGAATTGCTTTCCAACTATTTAACAGCCCAATTTCGATGTATTATACCCATTTACAAAATCATTAGCAGTTTTATATTAAGGAAAATGAAATATATAACAGCAACAAATGAAAATACTTTTTTTTGTAAAATTACAGATTCATTAGCATGGGTGCTTGCAGCATTATTTGTAGAAGGTTGCAAGGAAAAAAAAAATTGTTCAAACCTTGATTTTTCAAAACTATTTTTCTCCTCACAATGATAAATATAAAATCTGTTATTAAATACACGCAGTTTATTTTTCCCGGTAAATATTGCCCCTTTCTCCAATTTTATAAAAAAATTTAAGTAACTATGGAATGCAAGCATCCTCTCTCATGCATCTTCCTGGCGCCACCCATTTCCATTATTTTTACGTATTGAGTTAATCCACTGACGGTCCAGGGAATGGCCGAAGTTAAATGCATGCGTCGGATTATTGATAGAATGGCAATGTGCGGGTGCAAATACTTGCACGGGCCTGCTCAGCTTTGAAATTGTGGATCGAACGAAAGTATAGTTCTAAAGAAAAAACTTTTTCGTTTTCTTACTTGACTTCGCGTTTAGTGTCTCGTAAAGTAATTTATTTTTTTAATTTAGGTGAGGGAACGCCGTTCCTCCTTCTTAGAAGGTATAGGATCGCCGTTCCCACGCGTTCCCGCTCCACTACACACCTGTATACATATAGTAATGATCTTTTAATGGTCGACAGTGACCCCCCACAGCAATCCCAGGAGTGGCAGACAGGAGAACGAGTCGGGCGAGTTCATTTCCAGTTTTTATGAATGGAAAGTCATCGGGGTTTTGTGAAACCCACAACGCTGACTCCATGGGATTTAAAGGGTTAAGTGCCAACAAAATCACATACCACATGGATTTTAAGCTGGAGGAACGGCACAAATGTCGTTCACACTTGTTGACACTTGTTAACACTTGGGTCGTTCAACCAGCTTCAATTACATAGAATCTGTGTGGTCCTATACACACTTTAACTCAAACTGAGGAATTTCGAGTTGTCATGAAATAATAATGTAATATATACTACCTGTACAAGCGTGCATAACGACGCCCTTACAAAATATGCCGACTAACTATATTACTCTAGGGCCATGTAGCCAAGTCGGGAGAGTATCGTTCTCACAAACAGAAGGTAAGGTTGCGAGTTCGGGCCTAGTACCGACTAAAGACAGCAGTGGTCGTTAATGGTGACTGGGTCACGTTAAATCAGTCTTGGTCGCAAAGTCCACCAAGTTCCCATACAAATCAATACCTCTCGGAGTGGCAAAGCAAAGTCTTCTGCTGGAGTCTTCTGCTTGGTAAAATGCTTCTAAATTAAGAAGTTCCACATACGGTCGATGGTGCTGGCATCTACCGGGTAGCTACCGAAAGAGGTAGAAATGAACTCTTCGGTGGTTATAAGAAAACTTGCACACTCCCTCTCTCGAACGAGTATGTGCTTACAGTATGTGCTTACATCCTGTGCAGTACTGCCCACTACCGACCTGTACTGGATATGGGGTTGGTACAAAATGCTTGAAAGAAGTAGAAGTACCTTAGTCCCCAGAGTCCTTGATAATAAGAAGAACCATATTACTCTGTCTACCAACCAATTTTATCCGATATTCCCAACCCCCTGATTATTATCAATTCGAAATCAGGAACGACACCCTGCTCTTGATCTCAAAAATCTTCCCAAATTTAACAATTAACTCCTTAAGCGGGACAATCAAATATATTGAACTCTCCTTTTGACCTTCAGGCGGAAAAAAAAGTGTCTGAAGGGTTTTCTCGTTTCAGGTCAGAGTCCTTAAACCTGACCTACACACTAAATAATGATTGAAGAAAGTCGACTCCCTTTTCACTCGTCATCAAAAAGAAACCTCGTCCCAGGTGGATAGCCTCCAGCGCGGGAAAAAAAAAATGATGTATCGTATTCTAATGACCTGCGTGAAAGCGAATCGAGATTATATTCAAACGATCTTTGCTCTTCTTTCATAAGTTGTTGCCACCGATGTCTTAATCACATAAAATTAATAAGAATGTTATATAAATGCTTAATTGTTGATTCAGGTCTTGATGATTTATTGGATTCGATTTGGATGCGATTTAAACGTGCTTAGAATCAATTTTAATATTTATTCGTTTTAAGAATTGTGTTCGCGAGTTTGTCAACCTCTAGAACTAATATCTCGATGTCAAAATTAAATGTCTGTGTCAAATGTCTTCCTTCGGATGACCTGAACGTGAAATAGAAGTATAATGGAATTTTTCAACAAAAAAAAAAATCGCGGTCATTTTCGTTGGGTACAAAACCTTACTGGAAATGTAACATAAATACTAATTTGGCAATTCAGGTTCTGATGATTTATTGGATTTGTGATTGGATTATGTCTAAGGTGATGAATGTTAAAGAATACTAGGGGGCTTCGCCCCCTGCTCGCTAACGCTCGCCAACCCCCAAACACCTCGCTGCGCTCGAATTTGTGGTTAAAACATCTTGCTGCGCTCGAATAGGTTTGCCAGCCATAAAAAATGTAACCAAATTTTTATAAATTTAATGTAAGGCCTAATAGAGAAAACACCCAAATTGCAAGTTTCATAATAGAAAGTTAAATATACTATCCGCCAACATTCTGACTTAAAACTTCATTAGTTATGCCCTTACATTGAAGTCCCAATATCTTTTATTTATTCTGATAAGTCGCCCCGTTAGAGAACGACGTCCAACGCGAGGCATTTTCTGGATAGAAATACTTCAAAATAATAATTACTCTAATACAAAAGTGCTTCAGAAAAACAGAAAAAATCAACTTTGAAACGAAGAGTTTAAAAAGAGCTTTAAAATTAGCAACGGGTTTGTTATTTACATACGTAAGGATAGCTTTAAAATTAGCAACGGGTTTGTTGTTTACATACGTAAGGATAGCTTTAAAATTAGCAACGGTTGGTTGGTTGGTTGAACCCCCGAGCAGCGGATTTGTTTACTTTTGGATGTTGCCATTCTTATATTCAAAATCATTGAGGCTTTGTAGTAGCTTAATGATGAAAAATATTGAAATTTAACTAATTAATAAAGTGCTAATAAATTATTTTGGCACGTTTTGGCAAATCTACAGCTTATTTCCTTTAAAATGACACCTTGATCATTGAAATTGGTTGAGTAGTTTAGGCGGACGGACTAACCCCAAAAAACGTATTGCCTATTAAATATATAGATTGGTTTCGTTTGTGGAACAGTGCTCGTGATGTTGACCTCGAATTAGTTCAGTCATAGTATGTCCTAATGATTATTTTCATATTCTGTGTGTAGAATCGATAAGCGAATAATTTGCTTTAAAGTGAAGCAAAATAGACCATATTTCTGTACCTCTCAGAGCCAATTCCAAATTTGGTTAATATTGTTACATTGCAGATTATGTTTTAAAAATTCGTTTTCTACCCAACCATGACGTTGAAACTCGCTTAAAACGAATTCTAAAGCATTTAGCGAAAGCTAAAACAGTGAGTTATATACAGTGTGTCTTAAAGAGATAGGAACGCGTTTTAATTATCCGTTCTTTAATTAATCCGCTAGATATAAGTGGTCAATGTAAAGGGTTCTCTTCCGTTAGACGTGCATCATTAGGCACAGTTGTTGCCAAGCCTAAATGTGTAGTTATTTAAATGGCACCCAAATGTATCGTCAAACCTAAATGTTTACGGTTTGTTATAGGGTTGCTATAGCAACTACAACGGTTTGTTATAAAAATTATAAATGATTTAAGGAACTGAAAAGCAAAGGGATCTAAGCGATTTTAGATTAACTTGCCAGATAGGTTCGATGTCGATGACAATGCATTCTATTAAATTTTGGGACTGTTACTATACTAAACTTCAACTTAACTAGACATCACTTAGACGGTAGATCGTCACAGTGCTCATAGGTATTTAATCCATTTTGGCGGAGTGAAGACATAATTCTCGCCAAACCTTATAGCCTTTTGTTCTCTACAGGGTTGTGATTTGGCGAACATTATGCTTTCACTCGGCCAAAATGGATTAAATACCTGTGAGCACTGGGACGATCTATCGTCTAAGTGATGTCTAGTTAAGTTGAAGTTTAGTATATCACTAAAAGGTCGCTATTACGGAGCACTAACAAACCAATTTGCCGTCATCCAATCGCTTTAAAAAACCATTGAAACAACCATTGTTGAAACTCTTTCCTGTTGCCACTTTTTTTTTAATAAATAAATAACAAAATTACTTTAATCAGAATAAATAAATGATATTTGGATATGAGATTCACGTTAATTTTTAATAAATAAATTTTGAAACGTAGTTTGCCGCACATTTTGCTGATAGAAATGTTTTTGATATCAGCGCTGTGTTAATGAATATAAAAATTGACAATACATATAAAAGATTTTTTTAAAAGCTCTGTTTTTATGGGTTATATTATTTGCATATATATATGTATTCCAATTATTTATCTTGCTCTATCTTCGAACTGAAATGAATTCAGCAAAGTGTCTTCTGTTGTTACATCCTGGTTAAACAAAGAACCTAATTTTCTGCCGAAGGAGGTAAGCAATTTTTTATTTCCGCTTGACCGATCTTGTGCGGATATAAACAAATTGGATAACATTGTTTACAACTAGTATCCTTACGCTATGCTATTCCATAGTTGTTTTTGCCTTGTGTAGTACACTTGCTATGCATCAGGTAGCTTCTGTTCTATGGCATAGATTTCTGGAACTAATACATCAATTGATTTGCGCCAATTACTAAGAAATCAACATCTTGGAAATGTTATTTCTGGACGGAGGACTGATTGTATCGAAGGGAAGTTTAAAAAAAACAAAAGTCACCAACTGTAACACCATGGCGAAGATAAAAACAGTGCGGAAGAAGATTTTGAGAAAGGTTTGGCCCACAAAGCGCTATCGGAGTCAACAGAAGAGTTAATTATCAGTTGGGAATTAATATTTTTAGAAATTATTAACAATAGTACATCTGGGTGGCGTGTTTTGTTTTTTTTTAACTATCAATTTATACAAAATCAGAATTTTTAAATGATGCACGAGTTTAAAAGCTAAAACCTCCGCTTCTGACAAATAGTTTATTTATAACAGCACATTATGTTATTTATTTCGAAATCGAAGTTGAAACGATCAAAAATAGTTTAAATATTAGAGTAAGCTGTGATAGTATACACAATTATTCGAAAGAAGTTAATCGATCAGAAATAGTCTAAATTATGGAAATCGAAGTTAAAACGATGAGAAATAGTCTAAATATTAGAGCAAGTTCTGATAGTATACACAATTATTCGAAAGAAGTTAATCGATCGAAAATTATAGAAATAAGAAGTTAAAATAATCAGAAATAGTCTAAATATTAGAGTAGGTTGTGATAGTATACACAATTATTCGAAAGTAATTAATCGACCAGAAATAGTCTAAATTATAGAAATCGAAGTTATTAGAGTAAGTTGTGATAGTATACACAATTATTCAAAAGAAGTTAATTGATCAAAAATAGTCTAAATTATAAAAATTGAAGTTGAAACGATCAGAAATAGTCTAAATATTAAAGTAAGTTGTGATAGTATACATAATTATTCTTTTAAAACTGTCATACAATCTGACGATATTAAAAAATTTTAAATTTCGATTTTAACACTATTAAAAACTTTGATAAAGGCATATTAGCATAGTTGGGATTTGTAATCAAGAAAATTTCGATAAATAGTGTTCTAAAGAAAGCCATATCAATGAATTACGTGAGTTAGAAAATAAAAAAAACTAGGTACAGATATATACTAAACTCCAACTTAACTTGACATCACTAGATGATAGATCTTCACCGTGCTCATAGGCAGTTAATCCATTTTAGAGGAGTGAAGACATAATTCTCGCCAAACCTTATAGCCTTTTGTTCTCTACAAGGTTGTGGTTTGGCGAATATTATGCTTTCACTCCGCAAAAATGGATTAAATACCTATGAGCACTGTGACGATCTATCGTCTAGTGATGTCAAGTTAAGTTGAAGTTTAGTATAGTACAGGACATTTCTCTGAACGATTTATTTGGCGGTTGGTTTTTTTTCCACGGATAAATACGGTTTCGGTAAATGTGTTTTATTTTAAGTTTGATTTCAATTTTATTTTTATTTATATTTAACTTAACTAGGGGGCTTCGCCCCCTGCTCGCTAACGCTCTCCAACCCCCAAACACCTCGCTGCGCTCGGATTGAGCGGCTTTGCCTCTCGAATTTGTGGTTAAAACATCTTGCTGCGCTCGAATAGGTTTGCCAGCCATAAAAAATGAAACCAAATTTTATAACTTTAATGTAAGGCCTAATAGAGAAAACACCCAAATTGCAAATTTCATAATAGAAAGTTAAATATACTATCCGCCAACATTCTGATTTAAAACTTCATTAGTTATGCCCTTACATTGAAGTCCCAATATCTTTTATTTATTCTGATAAGTCGCCCCGTTAGAGAACGACGTCCAACGCGAGGCATTTTCTGGATAGAAATACTTCAAAATAATAATTACTCTAATACAAAAATGCTTCAGAAAAACAGAAAAAATCTACTTTGAAACGAAGAGTTTAAAAAGAGCTTTAAAATTAGCAACGGGTTTGTTGTTTACATACGTAAAGATAGCTTTAAAATTAGCAACGGTTGGTTGGTTGGTTGGTTGAACCCCCGAGCAGCGGGTTTGTTTACTTAAGGATGTTGCCATTCTTATATTCAAAATCATTGAGGCTTTGTAGTAGCTTAATGATGAAAAATATTGAAATTTAACTAATTAATAAAGTGTTAATAAATTATTTTGGCACGTTTTGGCAAATCTACAGCTTATTTCCTTTAAAATGACACCTTGATCATTGAAATTGGTTGAGTAGTTTAGGCGGACGGACTAACCCCAAAAAACGTATTGCCTATTAAATATATAGATTTTACTATTATTTACATTTTAGTTTTATATCATTTAACGTGTTTTTGATTTTGGCGATTTCCGAAACTATAACGGTGGCCAATATGCAATGTTTCTTCTTTTGAAATTTCTTATACACTTTCAAATGTTAATCGTAGCAATCAAATGTCGATTATTCATGTGCATTATACAAATACAGTTTAATAAATTTTTAAAAAAGGAACCTAATTTTTTCTTTAATAACTCAGTACTTTCCCAGCATTAAATTTAAATTAACACCATATTTTTTTTTAACTAGTATCTAGACTACAAACTTTTCTTTCAAAAGCCACAAAGTGCTTCCAAAATTATAAATAAATATTTTAATAGTGATAAAGAGTTAAAATAAATGCTCCAAACAGTTTCAATTTATTACGTTAGATAAATTATTATGTTAATTTATGTTAAATAAACTATTTTATTTTCAATTATTGTTTTGTTCTGAACATAATTAAACAAAGTTTTCCAACACAAAAGTCAAGCTAATCGGGAAAGCAACATGGAATTTCAAGAATATTTTTTAGCAAGAAGATGTTAATGGTTTTGTTACGAGAAAAAAATTTGTTGTTAAAAATTGAATATTTATTTAAATTTTTATAAACTGAAAACTGTATTTACATTAATCTTTGTATTCAGAAAATGGCCACACAAAAAAATTCAAATGAGTGCTTAAACTGTTATTTTAATGCTAGTGCAATAAGTTCTTTCCAATGAAAAACAATATTCCAAATTTAATTCATTTATCACAATTTAAATAATTCTATAATCACAGACAATTGTACCAAATGCGAAATCAAAATTATATCTAACGTACAAAGATTTTTTTTAAAAATAGGAATTTTTCAACAGTAAAGAAAAAATTTACCTTTAGAATTCGATTCGAAGGAGAAAACTATTGGACGTTCCCCACAAAAAATCTTTTGCTAACTTTCGTTACCGGCTTCTAAAAGAAGACTGTGGATCGCCCTTTTTCTTCACTTCAGTTTATAGATGGACGAGTAAAAGGAGTAGGCATAATCGTGACCTACTGACTCAAAGAGCAGCATCCGGCACTACCCCTAGGCTAGCAGACGATACGCTCGTTGAATAAAAATCGTCTGATGACCATAGAGTTAACTTGACCCAATAAAAAGAAAAGAAGTGAAGAGAGCGGCTGCTTTGGGTGGATGAGCGATATTAATTGACATGAGATTGTCTGGATCGATGAACTTTGGTGGGCATTTATTCATCATTCGCATGTCAACGATCTAGTCTATTCGTATTTAATTATCGGGTGAATCCGAGGACTTTTACCTAAATTAAGTGTGGCAACAGTATAGCACGATAGGAGACAGGAGTAGGACATTGAACAATTTTCATAAATGAATATGTCGGTTAAGAGTGAAAGATACTAAATCTAATTTGTCAAAGTTTTCAGGAGAACTGAAAATCCTTCCAAAGTATTAATGGAATATTTGAATGCTATTATGTATTACTCATTTACCACAAATTTGTTTCAGTGATTTCAGTAAAAGCAATTTTTTATGAAGGATTTAACTAACACGGTGCCGTGTTCTTTTTACTTTCAATTACCCATATGTATACATAGGGGAATGAAAGTATAGCATTCGATTTTTTTTTTCTGCATCTCTTCACGTTTTGGAACATCCTGATTTCAAAAAAGTGATCTAAAAAAAATTATCTGTCTGCGTGTCTGTGGTCATCATAACTCCCGAACAAATTGACCTAGGATATTCAAATTTGGTATGCGGGTTACTGGTAACTGCGGGACCTACCTTTAAGGTTTTCGTCAAAATCGCGCATGCGCATAAGGTAGCTACCTTGAAAAAATCATGTTTTTCAATGATTGCTAAAAAACGACTCTAACGATTTTGATAAAAATCGCTGTGCTAATGCCTTTTAAGGGGACTGTTAAGTCAAAAATAAAAAATATTAAATTTTTATTGAAAAATTTAGCGTTTTTTCTGTAATTTTAAAAACGCTCCTTGCGATTCAATTTTTTTGCAATCTGTCTCAATTTTTTTGTACAAGCTAATCGAATATATATTGACATAATTGTGCATGGATTTTTAATTTGACTCATTGGTAAATTATTTAAAAGTAAAACTTTGGTACTACGGCAAAAAAAATTTTAACTTTTTAAATAGAAGCATTACGAAAATTGCTGTAAAACAATAAAAAAATACCAGATTCCAAAATCCATGCACAAAAGTGTTCAAAATAGTATAGTAAACAATATCTCCAAATTAAAAAAAAATACATCAACTTTTGAATCGCAAGGAACAAATCGAATACCCTAAAAATATTAAAATACACATGAAGAGAAAAATGCATTTTAAGAAATTGAAATACATACGATTTCTAATATGCGCGCTTACAAAAACTCAAATAATATTCTTAATTCTTCTCGGATCAGCAAAAGTAAGGTATGTACTGAAAGCTAGAATTGTCGGCTATATATTTCCACTAAAATTTAAAACCAGAAATTTTTGAAATTTTTGCCTTAACAGTCCCCTTAAGGTGCTCTAAACATCCCCACTTCCGAAATTCCCGTAAAAATGCTTAATCAGCGTAAAAAGTTGAAAAATGAATGTCTTCAACACAGAGTTCTATTTCCTTGAGCATACTTCTTTAACGGTCGTTTTTTTTTTTTTTTTTTTTTTTTTTTTTTTTTTTCTCTCTCTCTCTCCTCAGTTTCACTTATAATAAAGGATAATGTAAGGATTATAGCAAAGTATATCGCCCAAATCGCCATTTTAGCAAAAAAGAATTTCTCTCTCTTTTTGCTCGTGTTAAAATTATTGCCAAAAATAATGCCAAAACTGGCCCTTTTTATTCATATGAGAGAAATAAAGAAAATGGTAGTAACACAATGTCAAATTTTACGGCAATGACCAATGTTATAAATTGTAATTGAAAGTTGTGCAATGTTCTACACCCCTAGTAACAATACAAAAATTGGTGCTTTTATATTAAAGAATAGAATTGGTTTTCCAAGTAAAACTTCAAGCTTCAAATACCATGCAACACACAGCACGACTCACTGACTATATTGTCACTGTTGGTAGGAAAATCTGTGAGTACTAAACCCAGACAAAAATTATATACTACCACTGATAGTCAGGAGCGTACTGGAACAAAAAATTGGCCCGGGGATTTTTTTATCTATTCCGGCCCAAATTTTCAATTCAATCATTCATGAAATTTTTAATTATTATTGTTTATTATAAAATAATTCCCATAATAATTTTAATAATTAATCTGTTTATTAATTAATATATTTTAATAATTACATATTTTAAATAATTAATATATTTTATTATTTATGTACTTATATTTAATAATCAATTTCAGTTACTAAATAGTTTTATTTATTGATCAATTTTAATTTATTGAATTGTTTCAATAATGACTTTTCAAACAATTCAATTATTAAAATCGATCGAATTTTCTCTATCTTTACCTACTATTTATACCTTCTTTAAGTGAACTTGTCTTTCATAAACCATTGATTTATTTTACATTAAAATTTATAAAATAATACATAAATCTTTGTGCATCTATTTTTCAAATACAACATAATCTATAAAATTAAAGTAATATTATATATTAAATAAATTTTTAATATGACTGCTATATCTCTGAAACTAAAGTAATAGTTCATTAATAGTTAATAGATCTGGTGGGAGTGGTTAGAATTTGAATGCATTGAGCTTTTTAAAAAACTTTTAGAATGCCAACCAATTATATTGAGAAAAAAAATTAAATTAAAACTAGGGGGCTCCGCCCCCTGCTCGCTGACGCTCGCCAACCCCCTGGATTGCTATGCACTCCCCTTGGCTCGCTTTGCTCGCCTTAAAGTGAAGCATTTAAAATATGCCCTAGCAAAAAACTATTTCAGCTGCATAATGTTATGAAACTGAAAACGTTTTGTTATTTATAAAGAGCCAGAATACTTGCCACGTCATTATCCTACTGATGTCGAGACGCGTTAAGGAAGGACAGTGTGGCAACGTAGTAGAAAGTTCTTGGAAAACAACAAAAATAAACACTATCGTAGATATATTTAAAAAAAGTTTGGTTATTTCATTAAACAATTATAATTTACGGGCTGGTTTCGTATGAAGCGCCAAAATAATTGATGTTGTTTATCGAAATTTCTGAAAAAAAGCAATCTTAATCTTTTTTGCGATACTTAGAAAATAAAATAAAACAGTTAAAGTTCAATTATCCGGCATCAATCAACCGGAATTTTTTGAAAATCAAATTTGGCTAGAAAATTAGTCCTATTTTGCCAAAGGTTTTTTTAAAATTTCATAGGAGATTTTGAAGTTGAGTGGGTGGTTTTATTCGTTATTTTGATAGTTTTTAATTCGTAATAGCTGAATTGCACTGATTAGAAATGAATATAGGTTCAGATTTACTGCACAATGCCTCTTGGCGACTTTTTGAAAGTTGTCGATTTAGCTCTGGATGCAACCTGGCGACCTCCGGAACATGTCCAAGCAGATAACTTTTCCGAAAAGTCTGGTTTATCCGGAATTCTAATCCAAAAGAAATGTACACATCTTGGATCTATTTATTCTTACATCATAGTAACTATTAAATCAATACGTTTTAAATAGGCAATAATTTCTATATGTAGAATGTAATAAGAAAAACAAAATATAGCGAATCCAAGTTGTTGCTGTTGCCAGATGTATTAGTCAAATTTCAAAAGATATATTGTAATTGGTTGGATTGCTGAATTTGGAAATTCGTGCATAAAGTACTTAGAAGATTTTGTGATTGTCGTTGCCATTTTGCTCACAGAAATACAGCCGAATTTGGACGTTACGCAAGAGAATTATATATATAGATACTTAAAAAAGAAACTTCTGTACCTGCCCGGCCTATTTTTTACAGGCACTGACCAGCCCGATGATTGCACCGGACAACCCTATGGCCAGTAACGCCCCTGCTCATAGTCTGCAAGCAACAGAACAAACTAAGACGGGGGAAAGATAGAATGAAGTCAGCACGAGAAGAGGTTTTTCAATTCCATTCCTAGTGAAGGATAAGGACATCGCCAAAAAACAAAGAAGTTCTCATTGTAGAATAAGGATATCATAGAAACGGGCAATTTCATTACATTTTAGTAATTTTCATTACATTTAGGAGGGGAGATTTCTTTAAATTTGTTACTGAATTTTCTGAAGTAAAACAAACTTTTACTTCCAATAAGACGTCTCTAATTCTAAAAAGTTAAAATATATTTTCTGGGATGGGGTGATTTTTATGTGCAATTGCAACTTATTGAGCTCAGATCGAGTTTTCATAGTGTTTGACCACTAAGAACAAAAGATCCATTTCGAGCTATTTACTAACTTCTTTTTTGCCACCAAACCTAGATTGAATACATTGTTATCTACAACGTGTCAATGATCTGCGAAAGCTGATAAGTCTGACGTAAGGCAATAAAAACACACATCTTTTATTTATTTTGATTAAAACAATGTTGGCAAGAGGAAAGAATTTCAAAAATGATCGGTTAAAATTATTTCACTTATAGTGTTGCTATGCAACGTAAAGTTCATTTGACTGGACTTCTCTCCGTAACACATTTATGCATTCAAGCTCAATTATCTTTTATTATTTTGATTAAAACAATTTTGGCAACAGGAATCAATTTCGATAATGATCGGTTGAATGGAATTTAATAGTATTCCGAAGGGATTATAGAAGCGTGTGTAAAAGCGACTTTTTAGTGAGAGTGACAGCCTTCAAAATTTGATAGAATGCATTGTCATCGGCATCAAAACTATCTGCTAAGTTTCAGCCCGATTGGATTACGGCAAGTGTGTTAAATAGACCTCCACAGATTAAAACAAACCTCAGATTGATACAAAATCGAAGGTAGTACAAAGGATTTAATAAAAAATTTAATAATTATAAAAATATTTATTAATCAATGCACATAATACATTGATTGAACAGAAAACTTTAATTAAAAGTTCGCTAAGTAATTTTAGGTAAAAAAAAAACTAAGAGCTCATAAATCTTTCCAGTTTTATAACTGATGATGGGACGGTAATGCTGGTTGGAAGAAGAGGAATGTTATTATGTTAAACGAAGATTACTTTTTTACTCACAATCATAATTTTTTAATTTTTTACTATTTACTTTAGTTACTTTTCCTATTACGTATTTTTTTTAATTTTTTTTTTTTTTAATACTTTTTTAGTACTTCTACTTATTTACTTCTACTTATTTACTTCTACTTTTTTGCTTATACATTTTATAATAATAATTTTTTTTTTACTCACAACTAGAGTTCGTCTAAATACGTGAAATTTGCGTAAACATGCATTGAAAATTCATTTCATCCTATAGAATTGACCTGATGCGTGAATTCACGTATCGGCATATCATGGTTAAACTTTTAAAAATAGTCCTCCCTTTTTATGAAATCAGGGATCATCCTAGCCGTTTTTCGTAGGGCGGCGCCACCTCCTTACCCTTTTTCTTTGAAAATAGCGTCTTTTTTTGAAAAAAAAAATGAAAAAATTTCGTTTTTTTTTCCCAACGTAATGCAATATACGGATCACGCCCTCCGAATCGCCAGTTACGCATGCGCATTCTTGTTCAAACGTGTCTCGCACAGACCGGTGACTATCTGAAGTCATTGAATGGCTGCTGATACTACGTGCGTCATTAGTAGGTGCATTGGAGGAGGGGAGAGGGGGGGGGGGCACAATTTCCAAATTTAATTGTTTGTCGCTCCGACTGCACAAAGTGCACTTTCAGTGGATCCCGTCACATGTAGACATCCACGGAAATGAATTGGCTGACACTCTTGCTAAGGAGAACACCCTGTCCTCTCTACTCAAGAACTCACATATCAAGAGTTATACTCAAAGAAAATAGCTCAAAATAAAGCGGCATATACCTCCGTCTCACGAATGGTATAAAGCCAGGGCACTCCCTATCTCTTCCTTGTGATAGGCACATCAATCTGTCCCGACTTCCTAGTGGTCACCTTAAAGGCCTAACATATTCCGGGGGAAGCAAAAATTTTCCTCTTTGCCCTAAATGCCAAAAAGAACAGGCATCACCTCAGCACATTTTGGACTGCCTTGGACTGGACTGGGAGGACATTTATAACTGTCCACAACTAGTGTCAGACTTCATTAATGTCAATGGCTTCACTGATATTGTCTGACTTCGTCAGACAAAAGGGAGATTAGAAACAACAACAACAACAACATTGTTTGTCGCTGGTAGGACTGGTTCAGAAGTTCAGATCATTTCGCCTATGTCTATCACCGGCGTTTTTTTGAGATTTCCGGGATTTACTTCTCCGTCATTTGCGAGATAGTTTCACGGGACACCAAATGTCATAGTGTAAAGAGTTAGTTTATTGTTTATAACCAACAAATGTTTTTAATAAGCATTTAAAAAGCATATTTCCGCTCTGATACGCGAAATCGCGATTGTGCATCACTGTTATTATTGTAGTTATTAATTTATTTATTTTTAAAAAAACTTAGTTTACTTTAGTTAAAAAAAAAAAATACCCTTTAGGGTAAAATCTTAGATGGGCCCACCTCTTGGCGACTTATTTCAAATCTCGCCAAGTTGACTACTAATTGAATATTTGTTATTATTATTTTTCAATTAAAAAACGATACTTAAAGGCCAGAAATAATAATATATTATAAAAAAAATTAAGACTTACTATAAATGTGTTTGAATTTGCCGAATAAAGAATCTTGTAAAATCATAATAACCTTCTCCCAAGAGACCAGATGCATAAATGACGGGAAAAAAATGAATACATATTAATTAACCAATCAGGTTTCAGAATTTCGTTGCGCATTTCGAATAGTTTTGGTTCCGAAACGCCGTTGTGATCGGACGCTCAAACAGGGCGCTCCGTAAGATTCTAGACTGTTCTCCTCCATAATCCGTCTAGGTTGCCACATTGGCGACGTTATCGCCACTCGTTTGGCGAGAATTCCAAAAGATGCCAAGAGGTGGGCTATTCTAAGATCCCACCCCCCTTTAGATTTTAAAAATTTAGAGATGGGGTGAAAATACCCTATGGAAATATTTAACTGGCAAACACTACTCACAACTATATTGCAATGTAAAATGTAGCTCTTCATTTAAATTACAATCCTTAATATCGAAAAAAAAAAGTAGTAATTGGGGAGAGGGGGCGAACACTTTTTTTTGCGGTGGGGCCCCAACCAATGCCGCTACACTACTGAACTTTTCTGACACAAAGTCATTTAATCGGATCTTAAATTAAAGTATTAAAAAGCTTATCTGATGTACAGAGTTCGTACATTAAACTACAAATTTAATATACGAGAAATACTAAGCTTTTTGCAATAGGACTTGGTGAAGCAATAAAAATGGATGAAACTGGGCTGATTGCAATGTGCCTGTATAAATCTAGGTTTATTGCATTAAGCGTTACGAGTTTATTTCATTGTAATAAGAATGGACAATTCCCGCATTTTTTTTATTTTTTTTTTTCAATTCTAATTGTATCAAAAATACCATGAACATAAAAATTTCTGCTCACTTAGCTTTTTCTTTTTTTAATTGCAACCAAAGTTCGCCTGTTAGATTTTGCTGGAAAAATGACACATTCAGCTCGAAGCTAATGTGACGTCAAAAGATCTGATATAACTTGGCTTGAAATGCAGCAGCGGAAACCAGTTTTGTAAGTACACAGCACACGATATGGCAATTGTCTAAAAACTCGCACCAAATAATTGGCAGAAACCTCACGATAACCATAGAAACGGAAGGAAGTTTTGACGTCACAGCTATAGTTGAGTGTTTTGTAGAGGTCGGCAATATATCGATACGATACGAGATATCGATATATTTCTAAAAAAATATCGATACGATACGAGATATCGATATATTTCTAAAAAAATATCGATATTAAAAATATCGATAAAAATCACCGATAAATCGATATTTTCAAAAAATTTTAGTTTTTGGATGATCGTTTTGTAGTTTCATGTGTTTCTTCGATTTTCTTTATTCCTTTTTCAAAAACTTCAAAACTAAAGTTTGAACTTGGCTGAGAGACAGTTAAAATGTCAACAATATTCAATATTCTGCTTCTGCCATACACTTAAAAGCTATTGAAATTTTTCATAAAATCACTGCACCAATTAATCGTATATATATATATATATATATATATATATATATATATATATATATATATATATATATATATATATATATATATATATATATATATATATATATATATATATATATATATATATATATATATATATATATATATATATATATATATATATATATATATATATATATATATATATATATATATATATATATATATATATATATATATTTGTAATAGATCCATTTCAGCTGAAAAAGTAGTCACCTTATAAAAAAGCAATCATGAAGAGTAGAAATTTGCCCCGAAAAACTTTGTTTCTGGCAAAATTGAAAATTAATTAAAAAAAAAATCATGTATCGATATATCGATATTTTATCGATATTTTTTTCTATGCAACGATATAGTATCGATATTTATTTTGATCGATATTTCCGACCTCTAGTGTTTTGAACGGACTGGTTTTGGCTCGAATTTAGGGCATTTTCTTTTCTTAATATTTAAATAACTAATTTTTTTTAAAAGAACTTTTGTTTGAATATTTCGAATCAGAAAGAAATTCTTCATAAATATAAACTAATTTCACTCGTTTTTAAAAAATACGGGAATTGTCCATTGCGGACTTATTAACAAGCACCCATATAAAACATATTAATTTAGAAAGAAGCTCACCTTAATTAGTTAAGACACGCTCAACACCATACAAACTAGGGATGTGGAACATCGCACAACTTTCAATAACCCTACAATACTGTTGTGGACTTGTGTCATTTACCGTTTTTTATTGTCCTCATTCATTTAGGAAAAATGGCCAGTTTGGCGATATTTTTTGCGATAATTCTTGTATGGCTGTTTTTAAAAAAAAAAATCGCCAAAATGATGATTTCGGCGATATACTTTCGATAATTCTTATATAATGCTTTCTTATAACTGAAACTGGGGAGAGAAGGAAAAACGATCGTTGATGATGTATGCTCAAGGAAAGAGAACTCTGTGTTAAAAACGTTTGCTTTTCAACTTTTTTAATCATTAAAGCATTTTTACTGGAATTTCGCAGGTGGGGATGTTTAGAACACCTTAAGAGGCATTACCACAGCAATTTTGAAAACAATCGTTATAGCCGTTTTTAACAATTACGGAAAAACATGATTTTTTTCAATAGCAGCTACCTTATGCACATGAACGATTTTGACGAAAACCTTAATGGTAGGTATCATGGCCGCCACTAATCCTCATACCAAATTTGAACATCGTAGGGTCAATTTGTTCAGGAGTTTTGCTAACCACAGACACACACACCGTAAAGCACCTTAAGAGGCATTACCACAGTGATTTTGATTAAAACCGTTAGAGCGGCTTTTTAGCAATTACTAAAAAACATGATTTTTCAATGGCAGCTATCTTATGCGCGTGCGCTATTTTGAAGAAAACCTTAATAGTAGGTCTCTGTGCCATCACCAACTAGCACACTAAATTTGGACATTGTAGGTCAATTTGTTCAGGAGTTTTGCTAACCACAGACACACACACCGTAAAGCACCTTAAGAGGCATTACCACAGTGATTTTGATTAAAACCGTTAGAGCGGCTTTTTAGCAATTACTAAAAAACATGATTTTTCAATGGCAGCTATCTTATGCGCGTGCGCTATTTTGAAGAAAACCTTAATAGTAGGTCTCTGTGCCATCACCAACTAGCACACTAAATTTGGACATTGTAGGTCAATTTGTTCAGGAGTTTTGCTAACCACAGACACACACACCGTAAAGCACCTTAAGAGGCATTACCACAGTGATTTTGATTAAAACCGTTAGAGCGGCTTTTTAGCAATTACTAAAAAACATGATTTTTCAATGGCAGCTATCTTATGCGCGTGCGCTATTTTGAAGAAAACCTTAATAGTAGGTCTCTGTGCCATCACCAACTAGCACACTAAATTTGGACATTGTAGGTCAATTTGTTCAGGAGTTTTGCTAACCACAGACACACACACCGTAAAGCACCTTAAGAGGCATTACCACAGTGATTTTGATTAAAACCGTTAGAGCGGCTTTTTAGCAATTACTAAAAAACATGATTTTTCAATGGCAGCTATCTTATGCGCGTGCGCTATTTTGAAGAAAACCTTAATAGTAGGTCTCTGTGCCATCACCAACTAGCACACTAAATTTGGACATTGTAGGTCAATTTGTTCAGGAGTTTTGCTAACCACAGACACACACACCGTAAAGCACCTTAAGAGGCATTACCACAGTGATTTTGATTAAAACCGTTAGAGCGGCTTTTTAGCAATTACTAAAAAACATGATTTTTCAATGGCAGCTATCTTATGCGCGTGCGCTATTTTGAAGAAAACCTTAATAGTAGGTCTCTGTGCCATCACCAACTAGCACACTAAATTTGGACATTGTAGGTCAATTTGTTCAGGAGTTTTGCTAACCACAGACACACACACCGTAAAGCACCTTAAGAGGCATTACCACAGTGATTTTGATTAAAACCGTTAGAGCGGCTTTTTAGCAATTACTAAAAAACATGATTTTTCAATGGCAGCTATCTTATGCGCGTGCGCTATTTTGAAGAAAACCTTAATAGTAGGTCTCTGTGCCATCACCAACTAGCACACTAAATTTGGACATCGTAGGTCAATTTACTTTACGTGTTAATTCACTTCTGAAGGACCATCACTAGTCGATAGCTTCTTATATTAATTGCACTTCAAACAAACAACACTCAGTTTTCTTCTATAAGTTTATTATAATTCTTGTTTATCAGGAGGAGAAGGTTTTTAGAACGACTTTTTAACTCACAATGTCAATCAGAACAGCAAACATTAGAACACAAAAAAAAAACTTAATTAAATGCCACTTGCAAAGAATAAACTTTTGTAATTTCGACAATGAAAAATAAAGCAGACGATAATTATAAGAATTACAACCATGACGCGGCGTAAACATTCTCCCGCCGTTGCAATGTTGGAAACATTCAACAGATATTAATATACAATTTTCACAAATTTTACATTACTTTAGACAATCTGGTAACACAAGATATGTATGACATAAATATTCTAATCTTGCAGAGGTAACACACACACTCGACAAATAGCTCTTTTATATACCCCTGATTGTGTTTTAACACTTACGACTCGAACCAAACCGTCATTACCTCGATGCAACTCAAGAATTCGTGCTAAAGGCCATTTAAAGGTAGGTGTGCCATCTTCTATCAATATAACTAGATCACCGACCTTTACATTATTTTTCTGAAAGCGCCATTTGTTTCTTTGTTGTAACCCACTTAAATAGTTACGATTCCACTTTTTCCAGATTAATTGCACCAATCGGGTGACCTTTTGCCACTTTTTTTAAGTAATTTTCGTTTAAGTTCGTTAGATCAGGTTCAACAATGGAATTGATTGACCTACCTATAAGAAAATGTGCGGGAGTTAATGCACCAAGATCATCTTCATTACACGAAAGGGGGCTTAGGGGTCTGGAATTTAGAATTCCTTCAATTTGAACGCTTACTGTCAAAAACTCTTCATATGTTAAATTCGCCCCGTTTACCACTCTTTTGAAGTGATATTTAAAGGATTTTACAGCAGCTTCCCATAGACCACCGAAGGAAGGTGCTCGTGGAGGGATGAATTTCCACTCAATTCCCTCAGCAGATAAATAACCTGCAAGTTGGTCATCTGGCTTACTTACCAGCCTCAACAGTCTTTTAATTTCGTGATTTGCTCCTACAAAATTTTTTCCATTATCGGAGTACAATTTAGCACATTTACCTCTACGAGCGAAAAATCTTTTTAAGGTCGCTATAAAGGCTTCTGATGTGAGGTCTGACACAATTTCTACATGCACAGATTTAGATACAAAACAGACAAAAATACATATGTACACTTTATGCAAGACCCCTTTTCTTTGATTTCGATATCTAATCATGAATGGGCAGCAAAAATCTACGCCAGAACAGTTAAATGGATAATCGGGAATTACTCTGTCCCGTGGTAGACTACCCATTAACTGCGAAGTTACAGTTGGCTTTGCTTTGAAACACACAACACATTCATGTACTATTTTTCTGCATGTTGAACGAGCGTTTAAAGGCCAAAATTTCTCTCTTACCAAATGCAGAAGTCCAGAAGCACCAACATGTAAATTTTTCTTATGAAAATATGTAATTAAGTTTTGAGTTAATACATGATTACTTGGTAAAATTGCAGGATGCTTAGTATCATATGGCAACTCAGAATTTTCTAAACGTCCTCCTACTCTCAAGACACCCTTGCTATCCAAAAAGGGATTTAAACTCTTTAATTTACTATTAGCTAAGACATGTTTTGTGCGTTTGAGGTTCCGTATGTCTACGGAAAAAGCTTCCTCTTGAACCATTTTAATTAAATATGTTTCAGATTGCTCCAATTCTGTGGCACCAAGTGGGCCAGATACTTTGCCATTAGATTTTCTAACATTATTGACAAATCTTAATACATAACTTAATACTCGAAGAACATATAGATAATTATTACTCTTAGATAATAAATCAGACAATAAGTATACCCCAGGGGTTGTTGAGATACAAACATTGGAGATTGGCACGTCAATTTCACCAGTCACTTTTAGTTCACATGAATACTCAGAATTGTCCACTGTTGATGGGCTAAGTGAACCAATGGACGGTTTTCCCTGTCTAAGGAATGGTGGTCCATTCCACCACAGTTCTACTCCAGGTAGATCTCGAGGTCCACACCCACGTGAAATGACATCCGCAGGGTTCAAAGATGAAGGCACATAGGTCCACTGACAGTCCTCTGTCAATTGTTGCACCTTGGATACGCGATTGGCGATGAAAGTCTTTAGATGATTCGCTGGCGTGTTTAACCATGCCAGGACGATTGTTGAGTCCGTGTGTAGCACAACATCATCTATTTCCAGTTTCAGAGACAAACGCACTTTCTTCACAAGCTGTGCTAGAAGAACACAGCCACAAAGCTCCAGCCGGGGAATGGACACTACTCGAATGGGCGAGACACGAGATTTACTCGCCAAAATAGTAGATTTCGCAGTACCACTATTGTCGAAACACTGAAGATACACGACAGCTCCATATGCTACCTCAGAGGCGTCGGCGAAGCCTTGAATGACTATTCTCCCACGATCATCCGTCAATACGTATCTGTCGACCTTTAAGTCCTCGATGTATTTCAAATTTGTCACATATTCATTCCACTCATCTGCGATTGGGTCAGGAAGAGTATCATCCCAATCGATTTTCTGCTGCCATAGACGTTGTAGAATAATCTTGGCACGGGTTACCACTGGACCCAAGAAACCTAGTGGGTCATACAGCCTGGCTATTACACTCAGCACTTCTCGTTTGGTATATGAAACCTGCCGTAATTTAGACACCTTAAAAATGAAACAGTCCTGACGAGGTTTCCAGCAGATGCCCAGTGTTTTAACAGCTATTTCTGAATGCTCAGAAAACGAGTGCTCAACCTCTGAAGACGTTGAGCTATTCATGAGATCATCTGAATTTGACGACCATTTGTGAAGGGACATTCCACAAGTCTGTAAGCAATCTTGCAACTGAGACTGTAAGGTTTGAGCAGTCTCCAGGTCAGGTGCTCCACTAATTATATCATCCATATAAGTTTCGTGCAGCAACACTTCTGAAACCAATGGAAACCTTGACCTTTCATCAGTGGCCAATTGTTGTAGAGTTCTTATTGCTAGGAAGGGTGCATTGGCTGTACCATAAGTGACAGTATTTAGACGATAAGTTGAAGGCTCCTCGTCGGCTCCTGTCTTCCACACAATTCGCTGCATATCTCGTTGATCTGGATTGATGAGGATTTGCCTGTACATCTTTTGGATATCAGTGGTGAATGCAAACTTGTGTCTTCTGAAACGCGTAACTGTTTCGAAGACGTCTTCGGAAACTTCTCCTTTCATAAGGATATCATTTAAACTGACACCTGAAGTTGTTGGAGATGAAGCATTGTACACGACACGAAGTTTCGTTGTAACCCTTTCAGGACGAAGCACACAGTGATGAGGAATGTAGTAATGTATGGGCGGTTCACTTGATTCCTCAACCTTCTCCATATGTCCTAAGGCCTCGTACTCTTCCATAAAGTCCTTATACAATGTCAAGTAGTCTGAATCCCTAGACAACCGCTTCCACAATGAATCAAGTCTCCTCAATGCGATATCCTTCGACTTTCCTAAGCACGACGGATCCTTATTAAAGGGCAACGCTACTACATATCTTCCCTCCTCATTTCTCTTATGAGTAAGCGAAAAATGCTCTTCACACAACGAAGCCTCTTTACTTTTCGGTAACTCTACTTCGACACTCTCCAATTCCCAAAACTTCCTCAACGTTTTGTTTAGATCATCATCCAGAACTAATCCACAATGTACACGATTCTCATTTACCTGACTAACACTACCACTCACCACGTAACCAAACACTGTATTTTGCAACAACAACTGTGAGTCCAGAGTACGAAATTGGCCTGGTTTCAATAACTCATAAAATACTTCTGCACCCAACAATAAATCAACTGCACCTGGAACTTTGAAATCAGGATCTGCCAATGAAACTAATTCCGATAAATCCTCACCCACATTAATCAATTTATTTGGAATTACATCGGTAATTTTATTTACAACCAACATTGACAATTCCTTCATGAAACTCATATCCTTGTTAGCTAATGTTGTTTTAACACAATTATTGATTACCATTGTTGCGTCATTAACACACGATACCACAGTATTGACTTTTACCATTTTTAATTGTAACCTCTCGGCACAAGCCCTAGTACATAGACAAGATTGGGAGCCCACATCTAAGAAGCATCGCAGTTCAATCCACTCTGAATACTTATTTTTTACTAACACGCGAACAGTACTCAACAACACACATTTAG
This sequence comes from Linyphia triangularis, assembly GCA_963978545.1. Classification (NCBI taxonomy): domain Eukaryota; kingdom Metazoa; phylum Arthropoda; class Arachnida; order Araneae; family Linyphiidae; genus Linyphia; species Linyphia triangularis. The sequence goes on from OZ021726.1 coordinate 7,442,667, forward strand.
TTCGACCTTTTTCATAACTTGTCGCAACTATTTGATTTTGAGAACCCGATTCTCTTTCTCCTGTACTTTCAGTACGATTTGGAACGAAAGGAGCAGCATCCTCTCGTAACACAGAATTACTGTTCTGCTCACGGGGAAAATGGATCATTTGATTGTGCGGTTGCCCACAAAAACAATTTCTGGTGGAAAGACATTCCCGTAATTTATGCGGCAACAGACAGCGGAAACACAACTTATTCCGTTTTATCACATCTGATCACACTGAAAGCTCTTTAAATAGAGGACACGAATAAAGTGGGTGGTTCGCATTATTTTTGCACATTACACATTCTGCGTTTTTGGATCTAGACATGAACACCTTGGACAAGGGTTTATCAGTACGCCAATTAGGAGTTTTCTGTCCTTTATTTCCCACAATTCTTTTTGTTTCTTCTGTAGCATTCCTATTGATAGGTTCCCCTTTACATTTACCCTTAGACGATAAGTAAATATCACACTCTCGACCAAGTTGCTGAGGTTTAAAGAATGTCTCACCCTGTTTTACACCAATGTGCGACATCAAATCTCGATCGAGTGTTTCGAAAATCTTATCCGAAACAATAAGTTCACACAGGGACTTGAATTCACTAACTTTGCGCAATTGACAATAATAATCAAAAGCAGCGTTTAAACGAGAAGCAAATTGCACGTATGACTCGGAGGAGAATTTTTGGGCATTTCTGAAATTATTAAGACATTCCTGAGGGGTGGGTTCAAATTCTTTTAGAACTAAATCTTTAATTTTATTATAATCACAAAGGTCCTCCTGACTCACATACACTAGTAAATTATTTACCCGTTCACCCAAAAGATTCAACAAAATCTCTGCTTTCAGCTCATCTGGAACAGCTTTGTTTTGGAATGCCTTTTCCAAAGAATGGAAGAAAAGATTAAACGATTCTGACTTGGAAGGTACAGGGATAGTTAAAGTTTTGACACTTTTAATTAGGCTCTCCAAATTATCATATGACGCATTCGATTCTAACACTTCCGTAGTTTGAGAATTGTTTAAGGGGTTTCTTCTGGCATTTGCTAGCTCTATTCCTAACTGTAATTTTTCTAACTCTAATTTGGCATCCCTTTCATGCTTTTCAATTTCTAATTTTTCTGCTCTTTCACGCTTCTCAATTTCTAATTTTTCCACCACTTCATCAATTATCCCCTTCACTATCTCAGGTTTCGTCTTGAATATATCACTATCCTCAATCAGTTCCCTTAGTTCTATAACCTTAATATTTTCTGGAACTTTTAACCCCAACTCTTCTGCCACCAGCCGCAGTTCATTTTTTCTTAATTTAATGCTCAACGACATTATGGAAACTACTCACAACACAACTTTTACACAATTTAATTTCAATACAAATTCTACTTATGCAACTCAATATTGAAAAACCGAAAATAATCTATGCCAAACCAAATCGTAATATTGAACAACGAAAATAATCGAAGCCAAATCGTATACCATTCCCAACCAGAATACGAATATTTCCACAACACAAAATACGTGAATAAAGAATTACATTAAACTCACAACAATAATAATAATATCCACACAACTAGATTTCACCTAATCACAAAATACATCAACACGAATAATCAACCACTAACCTTCACAACACAATTCTAGGTAGACACATATTCCAACCTGGTTGGTTGGTTGGTTGTATTCAGATTATCTGGCGCCGTCAGCAACACGAGGGCTATAATGCGCCGAAACATTTCGTCATTTAACAATCCAACATACATTTACAAACACCCATGCCAACACGGGACTCGAACCCGCAACCTCGCGGTCTAGAAGCCAGCACGCTAACCACTATACCGTTTGGTCGGCCATATTCCAACCTGAACAAATCCATATATCGCAACGAATCTCCGAAACGACCGGACCAAAATGTTAATTCACTTCTGACGGACCATCACTAGTCGATAGCTTCTTATATTAATTGCACTTCAAACAAACAACACTCAGTTTTCTTCTATAAGTTTATTATAATTCTTGTTTATCGGGAGGAGAAGGTTTTTAGAACGACTTTTTAACTCACAATGTCAATCAGAACAGCAAACATTAGAACACAAAAAAAAACTTAATTAAATGCCACTTGCAAAGAATAAACTTTTGTAATTTCGACAATGAAAAATAAAGCAGACGATAATTATAAGAATTACAACCATGACGCGGCGTAAACAGTTCAGGAGTTTTGCTAACCACAGACACACACACCGTAAAGCACCTTAAGAGGCATTACCACAGTGATTTTGATTAAAAACGTTAGAGCGGCTTTTTAGCAATTACTAAAAAACATGATTTTTCAATGGCAGCTATCTTATGCGCGTGCGCTATTTTGAAGAAAACCTTAATAGTAGGTCTCTGTGCCATCACCAATTAGCACACTAAATTTGGACATCGTAGGTCAATTTGTTCGGAAGTTATGGTGACCACAGACACACATACACACACAGACATACATTTTTTCCAGATCACTTTTTTGAAATCAGGGGGGTTCCAAAACGTGGAGAAATGTAAAAAAATCGAATTATTATTTTTTTTTTTTACTGAATACTATACTTTCATTACCCTATGTATACATATGAGTAATTGAAAGTAAAAAGGCGCCTTTTGGCACCACGCATATCACGTCACTGTCCCTCTAATGTAGTATGCTATCTCTGTGGTCTTATTTCTTTGCTGTATCATCGGACATATAGACATGTCAGTATTATCGTCAGTGATATGATATCTTGATGTTTTTAAACTAAAATAAATTCATCCTTCGAATTCTTATTTTATTCACTGCATTTTCTTTATATGCTTATCTGATATGAATTTTATCTTGCACATTTTCTTCTTGTTGCTTTTAGTTCCTTCATTTTTGGTTTATTTTCTGAGTATCAGTTGTTATCCGAGTCGTAGAGAAACACTTTCTTCTAAAACGTGAAGAAAAACTTTTATCCTAAACGTAGAGAAAAACTTTTTTTTTAAACGTAGATAAAAACTTTTTCAAAAACGAAGAAAAAACATTCAAATTTCATGTTTTTCAAAAATTTCATGATTTTAAAAAAAATTTATAACTTTTAAAAATTTCATAATTTTCAAAAATTTTTCAATATGAAATACATTTTATACATCAAATACACTTTTATTTTAAGCCATCATTCAACTTTTGTAGGGGGAGTCTAATCTGAATTAGCAAGTAAGTAACTCTAAAACAGAAAAAACTAAATACGTTAACTTCTAAGCCGACGTTATAAACCAGCATTTTTTTTAATCTCAGGTAAAACGCATTGCAAATTAAATGAGGCGTTTAATTACACATTGACGATTCTTGGTGTTATTGAAATATTAATAACAATTTTGCTCACCGTCTTCATTAACTTAAGATTAAGATGTTAATATTTTTACTAATTGAAAAATTCTGAGTATATTGCAATGAATTTTTCTCATAGGAAATGATGACACAGCTTTTACTTAATAAAAACTATAATTTAATCTTCTTTCGAAGGATCACAAACTTCTTCGAACAACAAAACAAACTATCAGCTTTCAATCTTAGCTACGGTATAGTCCACTACGGATAGAGCGTTAATTCTTGCTCAGAAAGTTAAACATCGGAAGTTTTCCAAACAGCAAACGATTCTCAACGCAACTGAACTCGATTTTATTTTTCGTTTCTTCAAATAGTGTCATGGTAGAAACTTCTAGCAAAATCCATCGGACCAATCGTCTGATCGAAATGATTTAGAATGATTTAGGTGTTGCCACGTTTTTCGAACCTGAATTATCGCTGTTCACAAATTAAATTAAATAAAGTAGAACTTTAAAATAAATACGCCAATATTTACAATCATCTATGGACGATTTTTGTAGCTATTGTTACGAATTTCTGTATATTTGTAAATTTTCGTAGTATCAATTATGTAAAAAGGAAAATTTATGTACATTTCGCATAAGGCAGTGCAAGAGTTTGTCTTCGCTTTCCTGCAATGCGTCTCTTAATGCTTGAAAACGAGTTTTACAAGGAGCATGACATTTAACATTATGGTTAATGGCAATCTCGCCAATTATAGGGCTTTTCGACTACGATCTGGAAAGTTCTCCAAATTTCTATTTCTGGAAGTTTCGCGAAAGAAACTTTCCTATATAAGGCCGGCCAACAGTTAGTTAGTTAGTTGTCTCTCAGGAAGCACTCAGAGTAGTTCCAAAAGCGAACTGTATTGCATTGTCTTTTGCGGTGATTTTAGCAGTTGTGTATCAAGTTTTTAACTGCTGTTTTGTGCTCTATTGTTGCGTAAAGAGCTGCGTTGAATCTACTAGAACGAGAAGTTCTGGAGTTGTAAAAGAATCTGCGAAGAGTTACATCGGAATAAATTTCTGCAAGTTTTGATCTGCTCTGGCTTCAAGTCTTTCGAACCCATCATCCATGCAACACTATATATTACCCTATTTAATGACATTGAACAAGAACACTGAACAGAATATGGGGAGTTACGCAATAACTCACAATGTTTTCCGGCATTTTGGGGGCGTCCAAAATTTTAGGGGGGGGACGCTAGGATCGCGTGCCTTATAGGAAATAAGTCCCTAATAATACAGGCGGACGCGGTAATCGTCCAAGCCTTCGATTTTTTCAATTTTAAAATGTAATTTATACTATTACTTTAAATAGAATTTAAACCAAATCTTTATTCTAATTAGAGTAAAAAATGTTGGCAGTAAACGACGTAAAGTATGGATCGTGAAAGAGATGAAAAGTCTAGTTGCTCCGACAAGAAAAATTATTTTTAACTAATAATTCAAAAATTAATTAACTTTTTTAGACGAACATGAAAACACGCCATAATCAAAGTCGTTAACTCGTGAACTGAAAGTAAGAGCATCATAGGAAAACATAAACAGTTAAATATCAAATTATCAATCGAACGTCAGCAGTGGTAGAAGTGGAAAAAGAAAAGTGGGGGTGTGCCCAAAACTTGGGGATAAATGCATCCCCCCCCCCCCCTTCCCATCAACGACAAATTTTATAATATCGTATCTTATAATAAAAATATTAACTACTAGGGGGCTCCGCCCCCTGCTCGCTGACGCTCACCAACCCCCTGAATTGCTATGCAATCCCCTTGGCTCGCTTTGCTCGCCTCAAAGTGAAGCATTTAAAATATGCCCTAGCAAAAAGCTATTTCAGCTGCCTAATGCCATGAAATTGAAAACCTTTTGTTATTTATGAAGAGTCAGAATAATTACCACGTCATTATCCTACTGCTGTCGAGAAGTGTTAAGCAGGGACAGTGTGGCAACGTAGTAGAAAGTTCTTGGAAAACAACAAAAATAAACAGTATCGTACATATATTTAAAAAAAAATCGGTTATTTCATTGAAAGAATAAAATTTACGGGCTGGTATCGTATGAAGCGCCAAAATAATTAAAGATGTTTATCGAAATTTCTTAACGAAGCAATCATATGTTTGCATAATCTTTTTTGCGATACTTAGAAAATAAAATAAAACAGTGAAAGGCCAATTATGCGGCATCAATCAACAGGAATTTTTTGAAAATCAAATTTGGCGAGAAAATTAGCCCTATTTCACCAAAAGTTTTTATTTTTCATATGAGATTTTGAAGTTGAGTGGGTGGTTTTATTCATTATTAAATCCGAAAAGTCTGGTTCATCCGGAATTCCAATCGAAAAGAAATATACACAACTTGTATCTATTTATTCATGCATCATCGTAACTATTAAATCAATACGTTTTAAATAGGCAATAATTTCTATCTGTAGACTGTAATAAGAAAAACAAAATATAGCGAATCCAGGTTGTTGCTGTTGCCAGATGTATTAGTCAAATTTCAAAAGATATATTGTGATTGGCTGGATTGTTGAACTTGGAAAATCGTGCATAAAGTACATTCAGAAGATTTGTTTGAAATCATTGCCATTCTGCTCACAGAAATACAGCCGAATTTGGACGTTACGCAAGAGAATTATATATATAGATTAAGGAAATGTTGTATACTTCCTTACACTAACATTGAACAAAAGTCCAAAATTTATTGTTATTTTAATGAATATTCTGCGACTTGTTTTTTTTTTTTTTTACTTGGAAGTAAGACATAGAGTGAAGTAATAATTCAACATTACATACATAACTGGTTATTTAGATTTAAATAGTACTTCCAAATGTGCATACTTTTATGAAATTAAATTTATAGAGAACCTAAAATGATATGTGCGGGTTTTTTTAATACCTTGTCTTAACATGAAACAAGAATATAAATTTAACTTTAAAAAAAAGTTCCTCCAAAGATATTTGTTAATAAAAATTCTTATATCTTTATACAAAGTAGTATAATACATTATATAATAGTATTATATGTATAAACCATATATATATATATATATATATATATATATATATATATATATATATATATATATATATATATATATATATATATATATATATATATATATATATATATATATATATATATATATATATATATATATATATATATACATATATATATATATATATATATATATATATATATATATATATATATATATATATATATATTTTTTTTTTTTTTTAAATTTTAAATCACTTTTTCTCAGTCTCACCACATTAAGGTTATTTTTCTTTAGTTATTTTTAGACAGATTGGGTGTTTTTAAAAGTGTAGGGATGGATTTAAGTGGTTTTAAAAGTGGAGGGACGCATGGGTATATTCGTGAAAAGTAGGTGGGGACGCGTTCCCCAAGCGTCTACCCACACTACTAGCACAGCGCTGCCATGTCTGGCGATTTATTGCCAATTTGGTGATTTTTGAGGGCGTCTGGCGATAGGTTTTGAGGGTTTGGCGATTGACTATTTTTTGGAGATTTTAACAGCTTAATTTTATAAACGGCTGAAAACTAATTGAAACGAACATCACCGGGTAGGGGGTAAATTAGATTGATCTCGTGTTTCGTGGCCTACTCGCGTGTTGTAATGACCCTTATCTATTTTATCCATGCCTTCACATTATCGAATTACCCGAAAAATTACCCCTTCCTTAATAAATAAAAAAATACATCCTTTAAAAAAAAAAAAAAAAAAAAAAAAAACCAAGATGCCTTTATTTTCAAATTACCCTTACAAATACACGGTTTGCGGGTAAATATCCGCCAATTGGCTAGGCTGGACAGGCAATACTATTGATAAAAACATCTTTTTTCTAAGATAATTATTAATATTATTATTATTATTATTATTTTTTTTTTTTTTTTTTTTTTGACGATGTATTTTACCATTTGGCGATTTACTAGATTTTGAGATCTGGCGATTTTTTTTAATAGGCTGTTGGCGATTCCCGCTATCTGAGAGTTGGCAGCCCTTCTATACTAAACTTTAACTTGACTTGACATCACTAGACGGTAGATCGTCACAGTGCTCATTAGCAGTTAATCCATTTTGGCAGCGTGAAAGCATAATGATCTCCAAACCATATAGCCTTTTGTTCGCCAAAAAAGGGATGGTCAGGATTACTGTATCACCCTATTCCCTTTTTATTCTTCTCCCGTCCCACAAGAAAAAATCAGGCTAGGAAAATCAGCCCAGCAACCCTGTAGAAAACAAAAGACTATATAAGGTTTGGCGAGAATTATGTCTTCACTCCGCTAAAATGGATTAATTGCCTATGAGCACTGTGAATATCTATCATCTAGTGATGTCAAGTTAAGTTGGAGTTTAACCCTAGAAAGACGAGAGCTTAGTATATACCTATATTGCCTGAAAGCAGTCAAAATGACTGCATTGTGAAAAAATAACTAATGCGCAAAGAAATTTGTTTAACAGTAATTTTTAATATATTTTATATCACTTACAGTCATATAACAAGTTATTAATAAGTATTAACAATAAAAAAAATGTATTTCAGTTCGAAAAAAAAATAATTTATACATTATCTGGACATTTTAGCCGTATCGATTACAGTATGAGATCATACACTCAGTGATCCTCCTTCCCATCTGAATTACGTTATAGCGCGTTCAAAGGGAACAAAGCGCGTGGCCAGGCCTGGCAAAAAGATTCGAATAACAAGTACGAATAACAATAACAATAACTTTAGTTATTGAACAACTGCAACTTATCAAGTATATGTCGACATCGACAATTTATCATGAACTTGTATGTTATCATGTTATTCCAATCCAGAGCCGAACTGGTCTTTTCCAAGCAGTCAAAATGACTGCTTTTCGGCAATATAGATATAACACACATATATATATATACCGGAAGTGAAGGAGGAGGGGGGGAGGGGCAACAACAATGATTAATTAACCCATTTATATGTCGTAGAAAAAGTCACAAAATTATAAGAAGCTGTGTCATTATTTAAATAATTATTTTTTTTTAATTGAAATTCAAAAGCAGTCAAAATGACTTGCTTAGGCAATCTAGTGTTAATATAGCACTGACAGGGGCGTACTGGCCATAGAGTTGTCGGTGCAATTACTGGGCCTGTCAGTGTCTGTTAACAATGGGCCGGTCCGGTACAAAAGTTATTTTTCTTTAGTTTCTTAATTTGTTTTCCAATATAACTAATTATCTTCCTTGATTTTTTTTTTTTTTTAAAAAAAAGAGTCCAATGCATTCTATGTGGATCACTCCCATCTAAAACTAATAACTATTGTTATGAATTTTTCCACTGTGGCAATGATGGCACAGTTTTTACGGTATAAAAATATTTATTCTCTCTTCAGAAAACTCACAAAATTTATTCAAAGGCAACAGTGTAAGCACTCTCAAGCTTCGACACAAGCTTCAATAAAAACAACATTGAATACAGCGATTATACAAGCTCACTCCAATAGGTAAACAAAGCCAACTGCTTTCATCGAAGTCCGAAGTCAATCTGAAAACCTTCCAGATCTACTGTCTTTAAATACCAGGCGCGTGAGACTATTCGCGAAATTTCCAGCCAATTCGTCGGAAAAGAAACGTCTCGAAATTTCTCGATTGCTTTAGGTGTTGCCAACTTTTTCTAACCTGTATAATCGCTGTTAATAAATAAAATAAGATAAAAATAAATTACAATAGAATTTTAAAATAATACGTCACTATTTACACTATATACAGACAATTTGTGCAACACTATTAATGAACAATTACTTTTGTTGAGATATATAGTTTGTACTTTAAAAATTTGCTTAAAGTTTCACATTTGTACTTTTTAGATTATTTTGCAATTAGAAAATAGAAGCACTATCAAAAATCTAATTTTCACTTCTTTTATAACTTTTAAAGTTAAGTATATTAATGATTTATGGCAACCACAAGTTCACCCAAAGAAAGTATATAAATAGTAGAGAGAAAAGTTTGTTTAATTAAACTAATTATTAAAGCAATACAAATGTTAAAATTATTTAATAAATAAAACTAATTTTCCCCGAAATATATTATTAAATACAAAAATATAAATAAAAATATATTAAGTATCAAAAATATTTATTTATTAAATTTTAAGTATTTAATTAATTCTAGGATTTTATTATGAAAAATAATTATCAAAATTTGATTAATGACAATATTTAAAACTTAGGCCGGCATAAACGAAATATCATGTCCCAATACGCCCTTGGCACTGAACATCAGTTTTAAAACTAGCCGCGAGCCTCAACGGTCTTACTGTTTCTGTTCATTATCTCTTGCCATGTTTCAATTCGAAAAGAAACATTCAACGCACAAGAGAGATTTCTCAAGTGCCTCAAAGGTAAGATAAAGCGAAAACTCCAAACATGACGCACAGAGATAATAGATTCCCGAGTACATAATATTACGTTATCTATAGGTTGCTAAGTAAAAGAGTTAATAAAACGAGGCTATGGTGTATTTCTCACTTTAGCTACACTGAACGCTGTTGTCTGTACTTTATTAGTTGCACAAGCAATGGCGGATCCAGCAAAGGGGCGGAGGCGGTGTTCGCCCCCTCCGTTATTTATGGACCATGGCTCACTTTTGATGTGCGCTGCTTTCAGGCTTTGGATGAAATCAGTCAAGGTTGGTTGTATTCAGATTATCTGGCGCCGTCAGCAACACGAGGGCTATAATGCGCCGAAACATTCGTCATTAGACAAGCCAACATACATTTACAAACACCCATGCCTTACACGGGACTCGGAACCCGCAACCTCGCAGTCTAGAAGCCAGCACGCTACCCACTATACCGTTTGGTCGGCTGAAATCAATCGAGATTTGGCGAATCCGCACTGAATATTTTTAATATAAATGTTCACATCTCCAAAAATGGAAATGAAAAAGCAGAGGACGAAGCAAGACAGCAAAGCAAATTATAGTGTTACGAATTTTTGCATGTTTGTAAATAATTCGTAGTGGTAATTTTGTAAATAGGAAAACTTATGTACATTTCGCATAAGGCAGTGCAATAGTTCGTCGTTAGTTTGCTTCCCCACAATGTGCGTCTTAATGCTTGATAATGAGTTTTACAGAAGTAACGCTGGGAAGCGAGTTTTACAAGAAGCAGGGTATTTAACATTATGGTGATGGCAATCTCGCCAACTTGGCGACCATTTGGCGACATTTTCGGTCATATACATGTATAGGACTTTTCGACTACGATCTGGAAAGTTCTCCAAATATCTACCTCTAGAAATTTCAAGGTTTGATTCCTATATAAGCAGGCCAAGCGAGCGGGGGAGTTAGTTAGTCAGAGAGGTTAGTTAGTTAGTTGACTGGAATTACTGAGTCTCAGTGAACATTCCGAGTAGTTCTAAAGCGAACTGTATTGCCTTGTCTTTTGCGGCGATTTAGCAGTTGTGTTGTCAAGTTTTTAACTGCTGTTTTGTGCTCTATTGTTGTGAAAAGAGCTGTATTGAGTCTACTAGAACGAGAAGTTCTGGAGTTGTAAGAGAATCAGTGAAGAGTTATATTGGAATAAATTTCTGCAAGTTTTGATCTGCTTTGGCTTCAAATATTTCGAACCTATCCACGCAACAATATTTAACAATAATTTATCCTGAATCAAATAATTGTAGACGACTCTAATTTACACTCGTAAATTCACACATAGCCGACCAATGTGTCGCCTTTATGTTACGCAGATTTTTAAAGTCTTTGTAACGTATTATGTACAAGTAAAGTTAAGTTATTCCACGGTATAGTAATATTACTTAAGAGCAACAAAATTTACCTAAGCTATTTAACAGCCACCGCCCTCTCCGTAATAAAACTATGGATCCGTCATTGAGCACAAAATGTTTCGGAAAATACAGGGTTACTACAAAAGAATCATTCATTTTCAAAACCCGATTTATTCAAAAGTATTATTCTGTTGCGTGGATGGTTTCAAAAGATTTGAAGCCAAAGCAGATCAAAACTTGCAGAAATTTATTCCGATATAACTCTTCACAGATTCCTTTTCAACTCCAGAACTTCTCATTCTAGTAGACACAATACAGCTCTTTTTCACCTCAATAGAACACAAAACAGCAGTTAAAGACTTGACAACACAACTGCTAAATCGCCGCAAAAGACAATGCAATACAGTTCGCTTTAGAACTACTCGGAATGTTCACTGAGACTCAGTAATTCCAGTCAACTCACTGATTCAACTAACTCTAGTCAACAACTACTCCCCGCTCACTTGACCGGTCTTATATAGGGGATGCGAACATTCTTGAAACTTCTAGAGGTAGATATTTGGAGAACTTTCCAGATGGTAGTCGAAAAGTTCCATACATCTACATGGGGACTGAAAATGTCGCCAAATGGTCGCCAAGTTTGGCGACATTTGGCGATTTCTCGCCAAATTTGGCGACAAAAATTAGTCACCAAAACCGTCGCCAACTTGGCTCTATCTCGCCAATTTGGCGCGAATGGCATTAGCATAATGTTAAATGCCCTGCTCCTTGTAAAACTCGCTTCCCAGCGTTACCTCTGTAAAACTCGTTATCAAGCATTATTAAGACCCATATTGCAGGGAAGCTAATTTAAGACGAACTATTGCACTGCCTTTTGCAAAATGTACATACATTTTCCTATTTACAAAATTAACACTGCGAAATATTTACAAATATACAAAAATTCGTAACAATACTTACAACCATGATTGATACATGAAAATAACCACAAACTATTCAAGTTTTATGCTAACTCTACAAATGTTCTATGTGTGCCTCCCTGGTCACACGACACACGTCCAGGCGGTAGTTCAATTCATTCCACACATTTTGTAGCATGGCCGCGTCCATATCCATCAATGCATCACTGACACGTTTCTTCAGCTATTCTATCGTTTTTGGTAGTCAGAGTACATAAACAATGTCCTTAATGTGTCCCCAAAGGAAGAAGTCACACGGCATTAAATCCGGCGACCTGGGAGGCCAGGGTAAGAAAGCGACTTCATTATTACCAACTCAGCCAATCCAGCGATGCCGTGTGACTTCTTCCTATAAGGACACATTAAGGACATCTTCTATATATATAAGGCAAAGCCCTCACTCACTGACTCACTCACTCACTCACTCACTCACTCATCACTAATTCTCCCACTTCCCACATAGTCACAACTCTGAAAATCGGCACAAATATCAACAATGGTAAAAATAGAAAAAGTAAACTATTCCGATCTCGATTAACCCACTTTAAGGGGTCGAAAAGGGGTTAAACGTTCCAAACGGGGGACATTCGAATATCCTACTTCTCACATAGTCACAACTCTGAAAATCGGCACAAATATCAACAATGGTAAAAATAGAAAAAGTAAACTATTCCGATCTCGATTAACCCACTTTAAGGGGTCGAAAAGGGGTTAAACGTTCCAAACGGGGGACATTCGAATATCCTACTTCTCACATAGTCACAACTCTGAAAATCGGCACAAATATCAACAATGGTAAAAATAGAAAAAGTAAACTATTCCGATCTCGATTAACCCACTTCAAGGGGTCGAAAAGGGGTTAAACGTTCCAAACGGGGGACATTCGAATATCCTACTTCTCACATAGTCACAACTCTGAAAATTGGCACAAATATCAACAATGGTAAAAATAGAAAAAGTAAACTATTCCGATCTCGATTAACCCACTTTAAGGGGTCGAAAAGGGGTTAAACGTTCCAAACGGGGGACATTCGAAAATCCTACTTCCCACGTAGTCACAACTCTGAAAATCGGCACAAATATCAACAATGGTAAAAATAGAAAAAGTAAACTATTCAGATCTCGATTAACCCACTTTAAGGGGTCGAAAAGGGGTTAAACGTTCCAAACGGGGGACATTCGAATATCCTACTTCTCACATAGTCACAACTCTGAAAATCGGCACAAATATCAACAATGGTAAAAATAGAAAAAGTAAACTATTCCGATCTCGATTAACCCACTTTAAGGGGTCGAAAAGGGTTTAAACGTTCAAAACGGGGGACATTCGAAAATCCTACTTCCCACATAGTCACAACTCTGAAAATTGGCACTAATATCAACAATGGTAAAAATAGACAAAGTAAACTATTCCGATCTCGATTAACCCACTTTAAGGGGTCGAAAAGGGGTTAAACGTTCCAAACGAGCGATATATTCGAATGTCCTACTTCTCATATTTTCACAATTCTGAAAACTGGTGTGAATATCAATAAAGACAAACGCAGAAAAAGTAAACTATTCCGATCTCGGGTGGATCAAGGGGTGGAAAAGGGGTTAAACGTTCCAAACGAGGAATATTCGAATGTACCACTTCCCATATGGTCACAACTCGGAAATTTGGTACAAATGTCAAAAAAGATTAAACATAGAAAAAGTAAGCTATTCTGTTCTCGATTAACCAACTTTAAGGGGTCGAGAAGGGGTTAAATGTTCCAAACGAGGGATATCCGAATGTTCCTCTTCCAATGTAGTCATTTTTCTGATATTTTTTTGCAAATGTTAAAAAAATAAGTCATTCCAATATCGATTAACGAATTTTTAAGGGATGAAAAGACGACGCAACATTGAAACTATACGAGGATTAACTTAATGTCTAATTAACTTAATTCCAATACAGCTACTACTTTGAAATTTAGAACTAAGAGCAAACATAAACACAATAAACTATACCAGTTTACTATTCACAATTATAAATTTCGTTTAAAATGTCAACAAAGGAAAGTTCCTATTTTGATAAATCAATTTGTCGGGATCGAAATGGGAGCAAACGTCTGAAGTGTAGAATACATGAATGTCTTTTGATCGCTAAAATGCTAATGGTAAAATTTCGTAGCGCAGCACGGGTATTCAGCTAGTTGTTTATGTACCCAATGTCCTTAATGTGTCCCCAAAGGAAGAAGTCACACGGCATTAAATCCGACGACCTGGGAGGCCAGGGTAAAAAAACGAGTTCATTATCACCAACTCAGCCAATCCAGCAATGCCGTGTGACTTCTTCCTATGGGGACACATTAAGGACATTGTTTATGTACCCCGACTACCAAAAACGATGGAAGAGCTGAAGAAACGGATCAGTGATGCATTGATGAACATTGACGCGATCATGCTACAAATTGTGTGGAATGAATTGAACTACCGCCTGGACGTGTGTCGGGTGACCATGGGGGGCACGCATAGAACATTTTTAGAATTATCACAAAACTTGAATAGTTTGTGGTTAATATCATATATCAATCATATCTGTAAGTATAATACTTTTGAAAAAAATCGGGTTTTGAAAATGAATGATTCTTTTGTAGTAAACCTGTACTTTGAATGGATAGTTTTTGAAATCAACTTATAATTAAAAAAAAAAAAATTGAATATGAAAAATATATATATTTAGAAATTTGTCGCAATGGCAGCTGGACAAAACAAAAATATATTAAAAGGAAGTCCTATTACTAAACTCCACCTTAACTTAACATCACTTAGACGATAGATCTTCACCGTGCTCATAGGAAATTCATCCATTTTGGCGACGTGAAGGCACGCTTGGAAGCTCAGTCCAGCATCCCTGTAGATATGAAGAAAATAGACTGAGAGGCGACTGCAATTTTTGGGCCCCATCGAACATCATTCTGAATTTTTTATAGAATTTGGGGAAAAGGGAGTAGATTACGAATCCACTGGTCTGCCGTGGCAAAAATGGCCGAAACTGGTCCAAAATCGACTTTAATAACTTGAACTAAATCCAATTGCCAAATGCGAAATAACTTGCCAAATAATGAGCATTTTTTTTTTTTTTTTTTTTATTTTGTAACCCTCACTCTTTAGTTTTCAATTAAGAAGGTTGCAGACGATTCGGATGTATAGCTATGGCTTACTTGTATCGTTCACAAATGGGCCAAATTGGCAATAATCATTATGTCACTAATGACGTAACTGATGTCATGGCTTACTATTAAAAGATACAAGTTTTCCGAGCCAGAGATCAGAAATCGTTTGCACTTTTTCTCATTGAAAATCAAAATGCAGTGGGTTGCCAGACGAGAAATTGTGTTCGGATTTTAGTTCAACTCATTCCAAGTCAATTTTTGATCAGTTTCGGCCATTTTTGCCACGGCAGACCAGTGGATTCGTAATCTACTCACTTTTCTCCAATTTCTATAAAAAATTCAGAATGATGTTCGATGAGAGTCAAAAATTGCAGTCGCCTCTCGGACTATTAACATTTGGCGGGTAGGTACGAAAATGATCACTTCATGAAATTACATAAATTGTTTTTATTTAATGTTTATCTATTATAAATGAATTAACAAAAAAAAAAAGGACCATTGCAGGTGGCGCTACTGCATAGGCATTGACGTAATTGTTTCAAATACAAAATAAAACATATTAGACGTTATTTTCCAGTTTTTAATTTATGTTATTTCATGAAGTGATGCTTTTCGTGGCTGCTCACCAAATTTTAAGGTTTTGTAAAAAGTAGTTTTTAAATGAACTGGGCTCTACAATATGCTAAGGCCATTACGCTAATGCATAGCCATAGCGATAATAACGACCGAACTCTTCACTACACTAAACTTCAACTTATCTTTACATCACTAGACGGTATATCTTCGCCGTACTCATAGGAAATTCATCCATTCGGGCGGCGTGAAGGCATAATGCTCGCCAAACCGTATAGTATTTTTTTCTCTACAGGGTTGCTGGTAGATGTCGGCAATATATCGATATGACGATATTTTTATAAATATTTTTTTGAAATATCGATATTAAAAATATCGATAAAAGTTACCGATGTATCGATATTTTCACACATTTTTATTTTTTTAATGATCGTTTTGTAGTTCCATGTGTTTTTTCGATCTTCTTTATTAATTTTTCAAACACATCAGAACTAAAATTTGGACTTGGCAGTTAAAATGGCACCAATGATCAATATTTTGCCATACACTTCATAATCATGGGCGCCAACAGGATGATTCAAGGGGGGTGCACCTCCCTGGCTTTTGAAAATTAAAATAAAACTGGAAAAAATGAGTTATAATATATATATATATATATATATATATATATATATATATATATATATATATATATATATATATATATATATATATATATATATATATATATATATATATATATATATATATATATATATATATATATATATATATATATATATATATATATATATATATATATATATATATATATATATATATATATATATATTCATCTCTCTGTTAATTTTTCACTTATTTGTTTGTTTTGTTTGTTTTGAAACCACCGACTGTCTATTTCTGCCACTTATAAAGTGCTTAACACAGCTAAATACGTCTCGTAATTTTGAGCATCTAGAAGAATACGAGATCGAAATCTTCTAGTGTAAACCCCTCTCTCCGACCCCACCACACCAACGAGAGGACATTGAGGCTACGACAGATTTAATGAGCATCAGCCCCCATTAGGTACACACCGATATTTGGCGGACCGAGGACAGAACCCACAACCCTCCGGTAACGAGCTCGATACTCTACCGCTAGGTTATCGAGAGACCTTCATTTATTTACATTGTAAAAATATTATGCTAAATATTCAACGTTGCCATTAAAAGCTGTTGAAAATTATCAAAAATTTTCTTAAAATTATTGCACCAATTAAACGATAATACAACTTTTTCTTTTGTAATAGATCCATTCCAGTTGGAAAAGTAGTCACCTTGCAAAAAGAATTAAAAGTAGTAATTTGTTCTGAAAAACTTCTTTCGTGGCAAAATTGAAAATGAAATTTAAAAAAAAATCATGTATCGATTTATCGATATTTTATGGATATTTTTTCTATGCAACGATATAGTATCGATATTTATTTTGATAGATATTTGCGACCTCTAGCTGCTGGACCGAGCTTCCCAGCGTGCCTTCACGCCACCAAAATCGATGAATTTCCTATGAGAACGATAAAGATCTACCGTCTAAAAGTGATGTTAAGTTAAGGTGGAGTTAAGTAATCCTACACGATAAGAGCGAAAATTTTTGGATGATATCGTAAAAGTGAAAAAACGGTTACTGAGGGCCAGTGGTGTAGTGTAAAATAAAAAGGTGTGGGAACGCTATGTCGCGTCGTTACAAACGTATACTTTTTTTTTCTGTCGGGGAGAAGGGGGAGGGGGAGATGAAAAATGACAACTAAGACTAAATAACTTCATTAATATTACTTTAATAATCTCAAAACAGATAATGAGCACTTCAAAAATTAAAAAGAAAAAAATATGTTTTTAAACTCTTTTTATTTAAATTAATTTTTTTAAACTATTAAGTTTTATAAATTTTTAAACAATTTTGCACAACGCATTTTAAGAGATTGTTTGATACTTTATAAATATCTTATATTTTATTGTCATTAATATTGTCATTAACATTAATACTGTCATTAACATTAATACTGTCATTAACATTAATACAATATATTTTATTGTCATTAGACATTTTCAAAGATATTATTGACACCAATTTTTAGACAGATTTTTTACAACGATTTTCTAACAGATTATCTACTGCACATTTTAAACAGATTATTTACATGATTTTTTTTAACAATTTTCATTCAGAAAAATTTCCATAAGAGATCGAGTTTTGATTCAGACATATTTGACTTAGATCGCACCATAATAGGGTTATCAGCTGATGTGGGTATTCGGAGTTTAGATTTTACATGATCATCTGACTTCTAGAATTTCAGAAATGCATTAAAAGCAATGGGTTCAATAAATTTTCAGATTCTATGACTCCTCGAAATCAGTTTTCAAAATGAATGAAAAAGATTGCGATTGTCGAATATATCAATTTAGAGTTTTATGGTTTTTCTCTTTCTCGCGATGAAAATGTAGAGAAGTTTTTCTTGCTTGATAGACGCTTTCTTTCCTTTTCAAAATTTGCTCCATTATTAAAATAAAATTAACAACTAGAAGAATATCAATTGCAAAGTTGAAAATTATCAGTCGATTTAAAATTTCTTGATAAAATATTGCTTTGTGCGCCATCCCAATAATCTCTAATTTTAAGAGAGATATTCAAATGTAGACTCATCACTTACCAGACATATAGATTTGCTTGGGACATTCCTGGTTTTTTAATTTTATCGAGTTCAGTTTGTCATTCCGACCTTGGGGACAATCGTGGTGAAAGCAAACTGCAAAATTTCTAAAATTTTGCCAAGAAAATCCCTAAAGTTTAAAAATGATCGGGGGCAATTTCATTCCCTTAATGCCGCCACTGTATTTAATGTTGAGTTTTTTTTAAACTTGGGGAAAAGATTTTTTTTAAGAACTCTCTGCTACATTTTTGGAATAAACTCTGAAATAGCTGTAAATGTAAACTTTCCCATTCTCAAACCAAAAAGCACTTTAATTTGGCATTTTAAGACGATCCAGGACTTAAATTCTAAAATCTTTATTTTTGGATTTATTTTTCTGAATTTTTTTTTATGCACTACTGTAGTATGCTTTGGAGCTCAAAAAACAATTTTAAAGTTTAATATATATATATATATATATATATATATATATATATATATATATATATTAATATATATATTTGTTATTATATTATATATATATATATATAATTATATATATATATGTTTAATATATATATATATATATATATATATATATATATATATATATATATTAATATATATATTTGTTATTATATTATATATACATATAATTATATATATATATGTTTAATATATATATATATATATATATATATATATATATATATATATATATATATATATATATATATATATATATATATATATATATATATATATATATATATATATATATATATATTAATATATATATATATATATATATATATATATATATATATATATATATATATATATATATATATATATATATATTAATATATATATTTGTTATTATATTATATATACATATAATTATATATATATATGTTTAATATATATATATATATATTAAAATATATATATATTTGTGACAGTTCTTATATTTGATATATTTAAAAACTTTTTTAAAAAATCATTTCATTTTTGCATTAAATTATTTCTTAAAATTCATATCATAAATTATCTTCAGGATTTTAAAATAAAATATTTAGAAAAAAATAAAAAAAATATTTTGTGCAAAAACTATATAAAACTTATAGTAGGCTAAGTTCCAAAAACTTTAAAAGGTAAATCCAAATACACAATTCCTGAAGACAAATTAAAGAAATATGTTTAAAAAATAATTGTGGAA